>JALIZH010021471.1:0-52976 GCA_030522465.1 Rhipicephalus appendiculatus
CCCCTTTGACTATTTTCCATTAAATATATTGACAGTTAGTAGGCCGTTATCTTTAGTAATATTATGCTCCAATATCATATGTATGCAATATAGTTTTTAACTCGAGCCGCAACGATGGCTTTCGAAAAGTTATGTTTCTTAAAGTATCTATTCCGGATATTCCAAACATCTCAAGTAATTACGCGAGCGAAGGTGTTTGTCACTCGTTTCCGGTGCCTCTAAATGTCCGATTTGTCCCTGGACGACTCCCACTAAGCCTTCTTGGCATAAGTTGGTCACCAGTAGAAAGCTCGTATGATATGCTAAAAGTGTACGTATAGAGGAATGTAAAGTTTTTTGGTGGTGCCGGCTTAGGTGACCACACTCGCATGATCCGAAGGCGAGTGTCTGAACCACAGGACTAAACACCTAACCTTGCAGATTTTAAAGATGTCTTTAATATGTGAGTGCGTTGTAGCCGCAATGCGAAATCATTCGCGTGGGCAGTAGCCACAAACGCGAAAGCCGAAAAATTTTTATGAAGGATTCCACGAATTATATGGCAGTGGAATGAAACCCTTCCGCAATAAGACAGGTGGATGGGGCAAGTTGGTATATTTCTATAAAACATCGAAACAGCGTTCAACACACAGGGATGAGTAAGAAATGACCTACACGGCGTCGCACTTGCGCCTCGGTTTAGTGTAAAACCATGCCGAAAATATTTACATTCAGGTCGTGTCACTTTTGGAAAGCCGAGGGCACTCATAAATTCATCCGAGTGTAACGTGACTTGGGTCTAAATTTATTACTTAGCTTTGTCTTTGGCGGATTCCTTTTGACGCTGATGCCGGTCTCGCGAAATCGTGAACACGAGGCATAGTCGCTGTGCCTCGCATTCCCTCTACCCTTCTTCCTGAAGTGTGCGCCGTTTTTGCGCTACCTTGAACAACCAGTCGTCCCGAGATGTATTTGTTTTATCAACCCGTATTGAAGAAAATAAAAGACGCCGTGACAATCCCCACTAAATGGAGCCTTCTTGGGAAATCCGCAACCTTGGACGTTAACAAAATACACCACAAGAAAAATTTAAGCTTACGCATCACCAAAATGCACCCAAGGGAGTGATGCAGGAATATGTAAGTCATTCATTTTTATTGCTACGTCTAGCGGCCGTACTATGTGAGTAAGTCTTCAGTTTGAACCCACCCGTTCCTATGCGAGGAACCCGAAGCAGAGACCTAAACAGCAGCATGCTAGCCATTTATTTATCTGCCAGTCGCTTGCGTTCGAGATGGACATGAGAGCGCTTTGTGGCTGTCTCGTAGACCAACTTCAGTGGATGGCGCTTAACTACTATTGACGCTAACCCGACGTGACGCCTGCATCATTGGAGTGCATATGTAATCTTTATAAAAGTAGATGTGCTGCACTGCAACCACAGTTGCCGTTTCACCAATATTACGCCTGCATAGGGCCTTTTTCCAAAGGAGTTCCGAGACCAGGCATAGCTCTGTCGTAGAATACTTGATTGCCACGCAGAATTATTGGGTTCAATTCCTGCTGGGACCATAACATATATTCTTGGCATGACATGTAGTCTTTGCCGATGTCGGCTTTTCTTAACGCTTTCGTTACCAATGTCTGTTCTCGCCGTTCCTCAGTAGATATAAACTGTCAAACACCTGTGGCGCATAGCCGCATACCGCGGCCCGTAGGATACGGGTATGTGCCACACGTGTCTGGACGAAATGGTCTGACGTCGTACGCGACGGGATTTGCACATTATTCATGTCATGATTAGAAATTCATAATCGGCAAACCCTCTTACCCTCCCATACTAATTTTGGTCTACCCCAAGTTAGGGAGGTGATCACGAGAGCACCCAGATGTAGGAGGATAGATAGATAGATAGATACGTAGTTAGAAACGCTAAAAGTGTCTGCAGTACGCAATGAAATGCTTCGCGTTGAATAAATAGTGCTGTGAATAATTATGTTGTTGGGCGGCGATATTGACAACTCATTTGCGATGGCTTACTATCAGCAGTAGTCGGATCGCTTAATTTATCAGCAATATTTTTGGTGAAAAAATTGAATTGTTGCCGCAATCAAAATGCCGGAATATGTCTATAAATAAATTCATATTCATAAATACATTCATATTCATAAGTACCCAGTTAAACTTCACAAAACTTAGCTTTCGATATTTTTATTTTGAAATCACAAAATGCTATATAAGTTTGAAGCCGCACAGTTCCGCCACATCTAACGGCTTGCTTTCTGCTAAAGCTGTACAGTTCAGCCCACTTATCACGTGTCAGACAATTATTCTGCTGAAGTAACGCAAGCATGTCAACTTTCTTGCCCTTCAGCCTGCTTCTCCTGCTCCTTCACATAGTAGCAAACACTCGGGGAATCATCGTTTTTGCTGCAATGAGTTCTCCCGGTTGATTTTATACAGACGATAGTACTATGAAACTTACTACCGACAGCGCTATCGATAGTTTCTTCTACCATCGATTCTTCATTAGTGACCCAACTTCGATAGTATCGACAGTACCATCGATATTTCTGCATCACTAATAACCAGGCGTCAAACAATATCAATTTCGTAACGAGTGAGTCATTGAATGCTTCCAAGCCACTACAAAGGGCTCAGCCATAATTCTTCATCTTCATCAGCCACCGAACCAATTACTAGAGTAGTGGGTACCTTGGAAGCGTACTTGTATTAGCCCCAATAGAGTTCGCAACGGGTTCTAGAAATTGCGCTCTTCTGCGCTTCTCCTACCTACGGCCCACCGTGACACGCGGGTGGCAAGCGGCAAGCCACCGCCTCTCCTTCCGGAGACCGGCCTGGACAGATGCGAGCGGCGGTTGCTTGTTCGCCTGCGTACCGGCAGCGCCTGGCCTGCGGCACGCTTGTTTTCCACGGGTCGCTGCTCATCGCCTGCGTCCTGATGGTGCGGCGACGACGAAACGCTGGAGCATATTATTTGCTCCTGCCCTGCCCTCGCTGCAGAACGAAGCGTGATGATGCGCCGTTATCGCCAGCTCCGTCTGCCTGCGGCAACGGCGGACGACTTCCTTTGTCCCGCATGCTCGAAGATACAAGCCCTTCGAGCCTTCCTCGAGTTCTGTGCTTCTGCGGACCCAACACTTAAGTTTCGTTCTACCGTCTGCGCTGACAAGACTCCTCTTGCCATGCCTTTCACTCTTTCTTTCTATCTTTTCTTCTTTCTATCATTTTTACTTCCCGCTCCCCATCCCTAAAGGCGCTGAGCCGTGCCCCCGCGACGGGAGGTAGAAACTAGCATCCTTTTTATTTCTTCCTCTTTCATTACCCTATCTCTCTCATTAACCTCTTCCTCTTTCATTAACCTCTTTCATTAACATCTCTCGGAAAGCGCAGCATAGTCACAGCTTTCGCTGTGACTATGCTGCGCTTTCCGCGCAGGCCTGGCGTTTTTAGATGTGAAGCATCTTATGGCGAAGCTTAATCCGGTGGTGGTGGTGGTGGTGTGCCGCGTGCCCACCCTTACTGCGCATGCGCAAACCCTTTAAAAAAAATAAAAATACCTCCTCTCCCCCTCTCTCTCCTCTAGGCATCCCTCCCCGCGGCAGCCACACCCTCACTGCGCATGCGCCTCCCCTCCTCTCTCCACTCTTACACTCCCCCCTCTCTCCTCTAGGCATCCCTGCCCGCGGCGTCTACACTCCCACTGCGCATGCGCGTCCCCCCTCTCTCTCTCCTCTCCTACGCTCCCCCCCTCTCTCCTCTACGCATCCCTGCCCACGGCGTTCACACTCCCACTGCGCATGCGTCTCACCACCTCTCTCTCCTCTCCTACGCTCCCCCCTCTCTCGCCTCGCAAAAAATGCAGAAAGCCTTGGATAAATTGTTATCTTTACCGACGCATTCAAATAAAGAATAAGCTGTACCACAGATGCTTTAACTGAGTACAAGAAATACAGAAACATTTCAAATTCAGAAAAAAAGGGAAGCTAGAATGAACTACTATGTAAAATTATTTGAAAGAATTCACAATGACCAGAGGAAATTATGGGGGGGGTAATAAATGGGCTTACGAACAGAAATAAGGGACAATATAGGACACACGACCTAACAATTAATGGTGAGACATTCAGTGCTGAAAGGTTGGCCAATGTTATGAATGTACACTTCATAAATGCGGGCTCCTACGTTTCAACGGATGTAAATAGAGATAATGCTCAAACTACTGGTAAGTCTGCTATGCCTCATTCTATTTTTCTCGTACCCATTGATTCAGGTGAAGAAAAAAGCTTAATCGGTAAGCTTAAAAATAATGTTGCATCAGGAATTGACGAAATAGGTTCTGTAGAGTTGAAATTGATATCACCGTTGACTAGGGATGTGTCGGCTCCCCACCCTCTCTAACGGCGCATTTCCTGAGCAGTTAAGAGATGGCAAAAGTCACTGCCGTACATAAAGGTGGTGATATCAATATTTTAGCAAACTATCGACCTATATCCGTGCTTCCAACAATATCAAAAATATTCGAAGGGGTAATTTTGGATAGATTTTCATCCTTTTTTAATAAGCATCAAATAATAACAAAAAGTCAGTACGGTTTTCAAAAAAAATAAATCAACCGAGCAAGCGTTACTGTATATTAAAGATAAGAGAATCAAAAATATGGAAAACAAAAAAATACCCTCTTGGGCTCTTTCTCTATCTTCAAAGAGCATTTGATTCCATGCAATTGAAATTATTGATTAATAAATTATCCAGGTATGGGGTGCGTGGAGTTGCACTACAGCTTTTAAAAAGTTTCTTGGAAGATCGCTACCAGTTTGTACAAATCAATAATACAATGTCTACAAAATTAAAATTAAACGAAGGAGTCCCCCCAAGGGTCCATACTGGGGCCACTTTTGTTCCTTGTCTATATATATGGTATTGTCAATATACCTCATTCTCCTGAACTTATTATGTACGCTGACGATACGAATGTTTTATTTTCCTCAGACAATTTAATATCACTTGAGGTCAATGTAAATAACTATCTAAGCAATCTTTCAAATTGGTTAAATAAACACGAACTGCGCTTGAATGCGAGAAAAACAACCTATATGATATTCCGGCCTATAAACAAACCTATCAGTAACATAACTGTAAAATTTGAAGGAAATTGCATCGCACACGTTAGGGAACAAAAATTTCTTGGCGTGTGGTTTCAGGAGGAATTAAACTGGAACACACATGTGAATCATCTCATTACCGCATTAGCACGAATAGTTGGTTGTTTTCTCAGAACAATGCACTTAATCTCATTAAGGTTAAAAAGAAATATGTACTATGCACTCTTCCATTCTAAAGTGACTTATGGGGTGATAGTATGGGGAACGACATCGCAAAGAAACTACCACAAGCTAATAATTATACAAAAGACAATAATGTGCTGTATTCAAAAATACAAAGGAAACGTACAAGACTTGCGAACTGCTCCTCTGTTCATCAAACATTCCATGCTCAGGGTGCATCAATTATATTACTTTAAATTGCTTCAGTTAATTCAAAGGAATAAGCTATACGTGGAAAGTTGTACCGAAAGATCACACTACCGTCTGCGAGAACAAAAGAAGCGAGCACCCAGAACAAGAACCAATTATGGAAAACAAAGTGTGGCGTACCAAATACCTCATGTGATGAATGCCCTTGCAGATCAATTGAACTTTAAGGCTAGCAGAGCGGCCTTTAAAAAAACAAACAAAAAACGTATTACTAACCACTGATTCACATTATCAAAACTAATTAGTGGAGTTTCATGCCTCGACCAATCCTTAAATCATTCATAAATTTGTATTTCGACTGTATTAATGTAGCATGTACTCTCGGTACATCCGCGTGCATTTTTGTGTTCCTCAGTCTTTGAAATTTTTTGGTAACTTCACTTGGTTGTGTATCTTGGTGAGAGCGACCTCTAATTCTTCAAAAGTGTTATGTAAACTTCTTATTTTGTTTGTGTGTGAATTTTATGTGTACACTTGCAAGCTGCTTGTTGTCCATTTCTCTGAAAGCAATGTATTGATTTTTTTTGTTGTTGGGTGTGCTCATGTCGAAGCTTATGCTCTTCCACGAACTGCGGCGGGACAGGGGCCTTTGTCAGGCTGTTTGCCTTTAGCCCTTGCCCCTGCAGTTAGCTCTGATTGTGCTTAATGTAAATAAAGTACTACTACTACATAAATTACGTCATACTCTATAGAGTGTTCGTTTTGTTAGAAAAGCTAAGGTTCAGAAAAGGCGCGTTCCAATGCCGAACGTCGGTAGGCGATTGAATACTTGGCGGTCATGTGGGCGACAACGCCTAAGACAGAGCGAGAGGCTGCGGAGCGTTCCTGGTGATCTTCATCGAATCTCTAGTTTACAATCTGTCCTATCGATGGCCCATAATTTTTTTAATGGAATGACCGTTGACTGTCCTAACCATTCATCACTATCAATGTGTTTCTTCTTGGTCGCTTAGTTTGGTTTACTGTAGATTCTTTATAAAAAGGCCTTTCGAAAAGGGCTGAAGAAAAAAAAGGTTATATATACTAGAGGATGATTCTAAATATTTTTGATGATGAAGACAGGAAAAAATTACTTACTCGACGTCGTGAAGGCTGATGAAACAGTGCGGCTGGTGGCTTTGGCTTCGCTTTAGCCGCCGCAAACGCCGCTCTGCTGTGTCTCTTACATTAAGTACTATTTTAGTTGTGGTAAAGCGACAACGATGTGACGCTACAAAAACGTCCGTTGGCATTCTTTCTCCGTGACGGAAAGATTCCAAGGGTCGCGACTCGCAAGCTAGGCTCGCATTCTCCTCGGTTCCAAGCGTCCGAGCGATCTTCCTCCCGGTGCGCCTTCGCAATCTAAAAGCGTGTCGTGACGGCACCTCCATAGATCGAAACTGTCGATGCACTGACTCGCCCCTCTCCCCCGCCTCCTTCTAAAAATTTCTGCACCCAACATGGTTTTCCACTGCCTCCACGATCGGAGACACTGCAAGCATTCGGCAAACTTCCTTGGTATAGCACAGTCTCCGTGATCAGCCCGCTTATGACCAAACGACGGTGTCGTGCAATGACGTGACCATGTTGCATCTGGTAAATGTGACGTTATAGTAACGTGGTGATTCAGTCGAAAATTTTGATTATCTGTTATGCCACGATGACATCGCAAGGTGGCACAGTTGACGGCCTCATGTTACATAGAGGTCATGCGACTATTCATACGCTGACGCACACACACATTCACTTGAGTGTCATATGACTTGAGTATGAGTTCACTAGGCTTTTTTCAGATTTTTTTTTGCAGCTTTCGCGTTTATTGCGACGCTGGTGTCCCGATGTGGCAAGTCTCGCGAGATCTCGAAGACGACGCCAATGGTAATTTTTCTCGTTTGATGAAGCACATGCAGCGTGGTCAGCGTCCAAACTCGCAAGCACAAGTTGTGCTTACACTATCGTGCCTTCGCACCCGCACATAACATAAACTCTGTGCCGTGAAGCTTTGTGTGTTATCTTACACTGCGCTTTTGCATATGCATAGAACAATCTCGCCTGTACGCTTTGCTTCTCTCTTTTCTTCCCCCTCTCGCGGCGGCGGCCCGGACTCGCGTTCTGCCGCAAATCGGCAGACGGAGAATAAACAACCATACCGCACAGACGTCTTGCCTTGTCTCGCTGTCAGGCCATCCACCGCATTCTCTCTACAATGGCTCTCGCCTTAAAACGATACGCCCATGATTCCCAGCAGTACCACCCCGTAGGAGCTCACTGGTCTCCCCTGATCAGCGCCATGTGTGTCAGTTCTTTATTTGTCCCGCGTGTTAAGCCCTCGGCGAGAAAAGATCCAAAGGTGAAATGGAAGATTGCGCGCATCACGAAAACTTACTCTTTGCTAACACTGAATGCCAACCTGGCGTTTTGAGAGTACCGGGAGGTGCTTTGTGTGGTTTCGATCGAGACGCTGACAAGCGCTATATGACAAAATGAAGCACGTCGCGAATGTGCCATCAAAACTACAAAATAATAATAAAATTGTGGGTGGCTCCCCTCTAAGTCAATGCTGGGTAAGTGCAATGCACGCCCGGTCTCGGTGTTTCTCTCTTCCCAGCATTTTTTCGCGCGCGCACCTCGGAATCGGCTCGATGCCGGCGTTTCACTTGTCACCTTGGGAGTTTCTTACGTAGCCGTTTCAGTCCTACCTGTGTCCTACTTTCCTGAAGTATGGTTGAGCAATGGACGTAATCGTTCTACCTCTGCACGCTTAGCCCTCGTGGTAGGATCCGTATTCGTCGGCAATTACGTTCTCGGGAGAGCGCTTGCTGTCATCATCGGCGAGGCTTCTAGACGGCTGCCATAGCGGGAAACACTAAGAGCGCAGGCCTTGCCCGACGGAGCGGTACGCTATCGCCCGTCGCGCAGTTTGAGCGTTCATTCAATGGCAGCACACGACGCACTCGGACAGTCTACACTGTACACGCGACTTGGACGCCATCATTCCGGCCGCCACGGGCTCATGCGGCGAAGCTCGGCGGCTATTTCGCTTGGAACTGCGCGACCACGCCGCCGTTCGCCTTCGGTCGATAAAACGTTCAAACGAAAGATAGTAACCAGGAGAATAAAAAAAAATTGGCCGCGTATCTGCATGCTTCGCTGCAAATGTCGTCGAAAGACGATAGTCTTGTGCCGACTGCACTGCATGAGCGGCATAAGTACCACAATTTAATAGCTGGGCTAGCCGCTGGGCTCGTTTTTCGGACGTTTCCCGGGCACGCTTAGACGGACGCCGGCGTTTCTCCGCTGAAATTTGGTCGTCGGTCTTTTCTCTGCATTCTCTGATCATGTCTTGTAGAGTGGGTCGTATTTCATCAAGCGGCCATATATGTTTTGCCTTGCCTGAGACAGCGCTCTTCTACGATGAATCAGCCGCATCCGGCTGGCATTGATAAAACAGCAGAGGACGCCATCTACAGCGCTACCGGGGAACATCGGCTTGTGTTGAACCGTGGCCTCTGAGATTAGCCGGCTGCGCGCCGTTGCTCCGGCTGTCCCATTCGGCGCGTCGCCCAGCGGAGAAGTGTAATTTTGTCGCCTCCTGAAGGCGCCGCGAGGTGGCGATCTTTCCCCATGTGTCGAGCGGGGCTCGTCTGCGCAGCATAGCGTACGATTTCAGTAGTTCCAGACACGATATAAGCTGTGCTGGCGCGTTGTTACCTATTTGACACACGTTGTAAGCACGCAGTCAACGTGCATCTACGCCTTGCTGCAGCTACAAAGAAGTTCGGGTACGTTATTAAAAAGTTACTGCTTGCTTTTCTAGGCAACTTTAGTGGTCGTTTAAAAGCCGATTTGGGCAACAGAGGATGCTAGCGCGGAATATTTAATCTGGGTTGCATGCAAGCTTGCCGAACGGCGTTTTCAAGGTTGTCGCGAAATATGACAACACGTAGGTGTGCTTTTTTAGGAATGAAGCTCCTTAGGCTCACACCATGTCCGTTGTCGCCGTTGTCGCCGTTGTCGTAGGTCCCCGGCGGACCGAAACACAGGTGTTACATCTACCGTACATAAAGCGTTCATAGCGCGCATATAGGTTAAAAATAGACCGTACTCTGTCCGTGCATCTGTCTTTCCGTTCGTCCGTCCGTCCATCTGTATGTCTGTCCGTCCGTGCGTCCGTCCGTCCATCCGTGCATCTGTCCGTCCAACCGTCCGTGCACCTGTCCGTACGTGCATCCGTGCGCCCGTGCGTCCGTCCGTCCGCGCATCCGTCCGTCAGTCCGTGCATCCGTCCTTGCGTCCGTTCCTCCGTTCGCGCCCTGGAGCGGTGCCGGGTAGCCGCCGGAGCGCGAACGAACGCCGGTCGCGTCGCACTCTACAGCGTTCGCGCTTTCCTTGCGTAGCGTCGGCCCAGCGTGTCCATTCATGCAAGGAGGGAGACGCGCGCATCGCGTTCCATTCTGACCGACCCCGTCTCAATGGGGACAAGAGTTCGCAGAACACACTTTGGAATTTATAGTGTCCGTCAATTTAAGCGCTGGAACGCGGACGGCGTCTGCCGGATGCGCATGGCGCGTGAATACGAACGCATGCGAAACGGAGGCAGATTAGTCACGCGTCTCGCTGCGATTCGAGGTAAAAAATTAAAAAAGAAAAGAGTGTAAAAAAAAGAAAAGATTGTAAAAATATATTTTGAAGCACATAAACATAACACTGTATTAAGGTCGCCTCATGTCTTCCGTCGTCCTATGTTGAAGTGGCAAAGTAAATGTCACATACCAATGATACACAAGAAAACTGGCAGATCTATTTCATATCCACATTAAAAAAAATGTAATTTCAGATTTAAAACATGCATACGAAAATTCCAGAATGAAAATAGGCCACTACGCGAATGTGCAAACGAAAATCGCTTTTTTTACCACACAGACAAAGAAAAGAAGGATTGTTGCGAATTGAAGCCTGTTGCTTGTAGAGCGAAAAACGCACACATAATAAACTCGACCTCTGGATGGTTTGTAGCGCAAAAAAAAAAAGGGACCAGAAAATAAACAGCCACAGTACAACACGGAAAGCGGCCTACCAGCGTTCGTGTCTATTCCGTGTGCGTTCCTTGCTACAAACCGTCCCCGAAGAAAATCACAAGCGCGTAGCAAAACGTAACCTATGGCATCAGCGAACGGTCTTGTGGCGATGTGCCTCGCCCCGCAGTCCTAAGTTTGCGTAAGAATTGAAGAGACAATAGCCGAATTGCACCAGTAAGCGACATTTTGCCTTTAGTCGGCACATATGTGTGCTGCAATTTTCTATTACGCGTCGCAGAGAGGCTGCGATTGCCAAGCTATCGCCCTCCGCGCGTGTCCGCGTCAGGGGAAGCGAGCCATCAAGCCAATCGAGCCATGGGGGGCGCGCGCCGCGGTGTGGCGGCGGGAGTGGTTTTCCGGCTTTCTCCGATTACGCGTTCTGCGTGCGAATGGGACGGCCGGAGCAACGGCGCGCCGCCTGCTAATCTCGGAGGCCATGGTTGAACTATGCTGCTGCCAGGTGGCAGCACCACAGCGTCGAAGTTAAATCAGTGGGCGGAGACTTGTTTTGTACACAGCGGTGCATTTTCAGCGCCGCGTAATAAACACTAGGATCTTTATAATTACGTATCTACAGATTTTGTTTTAAAGGAACACTGTGAATAGTACTAAGGTATTGATGTTGTGCCTCAGGTATGCGTAATATTTGATATTTAATTGCCCACGCTCACCCGTATGAACACATGCCTTTCGGTCAAGATTGGAGGTCGTAAGGCAGGGGGTTAAACATTGGCCAGCTAGCTGAATCGTGCGACGTGCCGACAAACAGAGAAGCAGACAGACAGACAGACCAAAATTTCTCCGTTTAGGTATACCAAGAAAGACTATCGTCTTTAAAAACCTATACTTCAACTCACACGTCAGGTGCAACCCTGTGGAAGCTATGTAAGAAATTAGGTCAGCAGAATGTCTAAGGGCGTTCGAGTCGTGGTCGGTTTCTTCGTCGTAAACGCTCGCGCGAGCATCCGACTGTCGTGTCGCAACGGTCTGCAAATGATGTCCCAAAAAACGAAAGCATATAAATGCTAAACGATCCAGCTATGTCATAAAAGAGGCAAAATGGAATGTGCTTGTCTTGAAGGCACAAAACACCTCAAAATTTTACTCACGGTAAAAACGAAAAATTATCTACTGGGGGTGGTACGAAAATCGAAGTATTTCTTAACGTGAACGCGCCTACTCGAGAAGCTTGTCAAACCTCCGCAGCGTTCACCCTTATGTGTGAAACGGAGCGCACAAACTCAACGCTCACACATCATTCAGAATGCTCCCAAGGAATGTTTGCATGGAGTTTATCACGATAGCAATTATATTGACACCCTCGGTTGGATTTTGCCATCGCCGTCACGTCCAGGATATATACAGGGTGTCCCACTTATCATGCAGCATGATATAAAAAAAGCGGGACGGCGTTACGCGAAGCAGGCCTTGTGCATATAATTCCCAGTATACTGTACTAGCCGCTAGTATTTTTTTCTTTAATGTGAATTAATTAATTAGTCCTAAATAAATTCGTAACTCCGAAAATACTCACCTAATTATCAAAGTGTCAATGAGGCAAATGTGGGCATGTTGAAATGACATCTATCTGTGCTACTTTCAACAACGTACTAATTGCGTGCTAATTTTTTCCTTTCGGATTCGATTGTTGCTTCATGCATGGCCTCCGAGATTGTGCGCCGGCTCGCGACCTCGCAGTCCATGCATGAAGCAACAATCTACATTGTCGAAACTTGCAGCACGTTGCTCAAACACAAAGGCGTAAAACTGTGAGAGTTGTTAAATCTCGCTTGTCCTGTGCATACCTGTGCGTTATTTTCGATCGCCCTTCTTTGGGTTTCAGCGCTGAGGTGCAAGTATCAAGCTGGTTGTCATTCTTCGTGTGATATTTCATCTCCTTGCTATCGCATCCATTAATCCGCTATTGCTGCAAAACTCTGACTCTTTAATACGAAAGTGTATGATGCCGCGGTCCACCAGGACTTCAGTGACATATTTCCGTCACGGAAATGACGTTGAAAAAATGTACACGACCAAATGTCAAATACAAAACGTTTCGTCAACGGCTATAGAACCAACAACCTCTCGGTCTGCAGCAACAGATGCCAAGCGCGCTAATCTACTGCGCCACGGCAGCAGACTGCAGCAGCTCAGCAAACGCGCCTTTTATTTCTCACACATTCCTCTTAAAGTGCTCTTGTTCAACGGGGTGGTGGCACCGTCTTGGAGCGGTAAAGTAATTCATTTTTACTGTGGCCCCCGCGATTAGAAACTGAAACACGTTTCTACGCGTCCGTCCGATTCGGCGCATTTTCAATACAAGCGCAATGCTGTAACTGACCTAACACACCGCGAGAAACGTCGGCCTTGCTTATAGCGGCCATCCAAAGTGTTTTAATAATTCGTGACATTAATAGAAAAAGCCCGCATGGACGCGGCTGAGCGGAGGTTTGTTGTGAGGTCGTGATACACCGCTTTTCGGCAACATGACGTTGCCCGAGTTGGTCGTGTGTCTGCAACGCGTCTCACAAACTGTCACCGGTGAGCCATCCATCGAGTGTGCGGGATTTTCCTTAGCTGGCGAAGCCGGCAGCTTCAAACGCTAGCACTTAGCTTCCAGTGCGGGGAGAATGCAAACGTGGAACCACCAAGAGGACGGAAAAACCTAATCAGGTGAGAAAGCGAACGCTCTATCGGTAGAAAGCGCACGCGGAGAGCGCGGGCAGAGTCCTGCCACCGAAAAAGCGTTCTTATGGAAAAGGCTATGATCGGGCGAAGAAGCCGGACGATTTCGACATGAGTGTCTTCCGATGGGTGGTGTTCATATTTTTTGAGAGAGGTGAAATTCCAACTATCGTCAAGGTGGTGCGGAGTTTCGAAGAGGACGAGACGCTACCGACCGTGTCCACAACGACGATGCAGGGGATGCTGAAGCAGCTTGGCTTCAACTACAAGGAATGCTTTCGGAACGCAATTCTCAAGAAGCGACGCACATTGTGCAATGTCACCGCCGGTTTCTGCGAAGCTGCGACGCCAGATTCAAATTGTGATGAGGACGATAAGATGTTAATTCTTCTAACGGGCTCACGGCAATCTTTACGTGATGCGTAGAGGCCGGCATCATTCAGTACTGTTGCAATGAGAGTAGAAAAAACACATGTTTTATTATGTGTCGAAATGAAGCTTTGGATTCATTGATTTAAAGGTCCATTCATTAATTGACTCATTGATCAACTTTAATTGATTGATTGAATGATTAAAGTATCTTTTCTATACCCCTGGCGTAAACATTCTCTGATGTGACAAAAACCCATAGGAACAGGTGTCACTAAATATAAATAGACAAAACCGGGCCAGTTCCTTTGGAACGGAAGTCGGTCCGTCCAAAAATAAACAAAACAGATCAAGAAGGCGCGAAGCGCCACCTGCTATAGAATTTAAAAAGTTAATTAGTATAGTACACATTTTTCCGCACACGCAGGGCGGTCACTTGTCAGAATCATGCAAGCGTCATTCGCGTAGGAAAATAATTATGTAGTGCGCTCTGTCATGATTGGCTGAGAGCGCCTGTAACTTCTATAGTACTGCCAAGAGCTTGTGAAAAGGAGCTCACTTTAACATGCCGCAAATGGTGACCGTAGCCCAAGTTCTGCGTTCAATCAGCGACGCTCTTCTGGCTGTGAGGCCTCTTTCTCTTAATATACTCTCGACGTTAACATGTGAAGCTGCTGCAATAGTTTGTTTACCTAATCACTGATCATGAATTCTAGTCATTGGGATGGAGATGCAGCACCAAGCATCAACGTGGGAGCATGCACGTTAAATGATGCGATAGCTGCCAAACACCACTATATATTGTGCAAAGTCTCCTATATCAAAGTAAAGTAAGCATTCAATTACCTCTCTAAGGGCACGCTTTAGTTTAGCGTCATAGCGATTCTTATGACGGAGGGATCAACTATGTTTTGTATTCATTCATTCACTGCTATGGTTATCAGTGCTGCTTTTGTTTGAATCTGCCCTTTCATTTGGGAGAAAATTGTAGCAGAGACTTAGACGGTGCCATTCTCAGCATGATCTTGATCAGGTAATCGTTAGCTTAAAGGATAAAATTGGGAGTTCATTTATTTTGTTCAGGTATCTTTTATTGCGCATGCTACTAGTAAAGCTACATATGTCGGCATATCAACTCTATAAGATAACTAGACTGACCACTGGGGCTTTTCAAGATGACTGCAGGTAGGTGTTTCTTTGGCAATGTGTACTGAAAATCGTTTAACTGTTCTTTAAAAAAACAGTTCTGGGATTCACACTAACTATGTCGGCAAGAATGCTAGAGCTTTGTTCTAAACAAATCTACACGCCGTGACGGACAGGTTACTACTCTCTCATGATCGTGTGCATAACGCTCAAAATCAATATTATAATGCAGGAGTTGTACTTCACTAAATTTGACTTCACGCAACCCACCGACGACAACGGTGATTTTTCGTTTGCTTGAGTTCATTTCAATTTCCGTCACAATTAGAACACTACTGTTAAGGACAACATCGAACGTCCTCAATGCTTTTTCTGGCCTATGAATGAACGGATGAAAAACTCACATGGTCATTTACGTCAAGGCGTTGTTTAGGCATTCGCCGAAGTCGACTCGAAGTCGCAAGCCACCTTTTATAGCGCAGATCTTGGGCGTCCGTTCCTGCGTTGAGAGGCATCGCCGTCGTATACGTAACCG
This sequence comes from Rhipicephalus appendiculatus, assembly GCA_030522465.1. Classification (NCBI taxonomy): domain Eukaryota; kingdom Metazoa; phylum Arthropoda; class Arachnida; order Ixodida; family Ixodidae; genus Rhipicephalus; species Rhipicephalus appendiculatus. Next base: position 15,330 of record JALIZH010021471.1, read on the forward strand.
ATAAAGTGAACGAGGACGAAAGAGAGAAAGAGAGACTGCCCCATGGAGTTTTCCACCATCAAAGCCAGCGAGCCGCTGTGGAAGCGTCTGCAATGTGTCATGGCTGGTCGCGTTTCTTGTGCCAACGCAACGGGTGCCTCTCGCGCACGGGCCCGAGAAAGTGGGTTGAATTGCGAAGCTTGAGAGAACTTGACGTGCGTTTGTCGAAGGGAAACTTCGTGTGTGGAACGCTTTAGCAGACCAAGGGCCTTTTTGTAGTCCTGCGCAGCGTTCGGGTCAGCCAGCGGCGCCGGAAGTTGTCTGCGGCAAAGTCACCACGTTACGCTGAAGCGAAAATCGAAGATTCTACACTGCGTCTCACGCCGCATCGCGTTGCCTAGACGCATGTGCATTTGCTCAGCTTATCCCCAATTAAAAACACCTAAACAGCGGTGCTCAAAGTTCGCATGAAGTAATGCCTTAATTCTCGGTCAATTTTTTTTAATGCAAACATTGTTAAAGCCGCACGTTCTGGCCGTGCAATGGTGAACCGTATTTCTTTTGTTTGAAACTACCTCGAATCCATGTTGAGCTATTCGTAGCAGAGACCTCAAAAACACCATGGTATGTATTTTATTTATCTGGCAGTCGTGTGTTTAAAGGACAAAAGCTGAAGCTCATTTCTTTAATTTGTTTGTTTATATTGGGAGCGTACCTAGTATCGGCGCTTGGACAGGCACCTGAACGTTAAAGTACAGCAATAGAAGGACACATTAATACAACACTAAGGTAGTACTGAAGTCTTAGCTTTAATACTTATCTAAGCATCGTTCACGGTTCTGCGACAAGTAAACCTCACAATGAGTTTCTGCGCATATGCGATGCATGCTTTTGTGAAATGAATAGCGCCACTTTCTTGGTTACCACCTGATATATGACACAGCTCGAAGCCCTCCCCCCCGCCCTTCTATAACCCAGTCCTTGCGAAGAAAAACAGTATACATATGCGGTATCTTTCCCTGCACACCCCAGGACATCCTTTCCTTTGATTTGCTTCAGATTTTTTCCGCATACTCTCCCGATATTACGCACCATGCAACCTTAAAAACGCCTTCCTGTATATTCTTCCTCCACACCACTTATTTTTTTCGTACTCTCTCTCTTTCTTCTCACTCCTTTCGTTGGGACAGAGGTATGACGGAATACAGGTAATCGGTGATAAAGAAAGGATTCGCTGCCATGACAAAGACAAGTCTGCTTGTCGAAAAGCTGGCTCCAGCGACGGCCCTCTTCACGAATTTTTTATCTCTACAAGCTTCCATCTTCCCTTCAACTTCTACCTCATTTTTGATTTCGTACGGACAGTTATATAAGCTAGGCTATGCAAATTAATTCCAGTATTCATGATTTCTTTGCGTGCAGAAATAGGCGTGCGGTAAGTGGATCATTGTAAGAAGCATTGCTCTCTTACAGTAATGGTGAATGTGATAATTTTTTTTTGTTTTCAGAATTCTTGAGCGTGGGTACAATGAAGAGACTTCATAGTGACCTCATTGAAGTGCGTCTTTTGACTCCTTTCTAACGTGCGCCTTTTCGTAGATGCCACGTACAAGACGTTTTGAAAACGGTTAAGGCAATTAAAGCCAGTCCAACGACTGTGGAATATCAGGAAGCAACGAAACTTGCAAGCCAGTGCCACTACTTAGCGTACTCCAACTGAGTTGTTTCATGCCTTTTGATTTTCATCTTTCTCTTAAATTTCATCTTTCTTCATTTATCTTTTACGACCTTTTCTTGTACGCAGTGCTACGAGCTGCTTGGCTAATGCAGTCTCTCTGCTGGTAACGTTAGCCGGCGGAACGAAAACTTTAAACAGCACCGCTGCTGAAAGAAACACTATGTACAGCTGTCGATTGGTTCTTTTTTTAATTGACATAATACAGTTCAGGCACAATTATATGGCGTCAGGCAAAATCTAGAGGCGACCGCAATAGTTGTATTCCCTGGTTTAACTTTTCGAAAGAAGCGCGTCGTTGAGATCTGCTCTGCCAGGTGGCGCGACGATCCCAGCTATTTACAAGAAAAAGGTCCTCTCTTTTTCAATGAGCCCCTTCGATTATTTCCCAATAATTATATTGACAGTTAGTAGGCCGTTATCGTCAATAATGCTATCCTACAATATCATATGTATACAATATACTGTCCTAACTTGAACCACAACCATGGCTTTCATAAATCGTTTGTTTACATTTTCCGGATGTTCGAAGAACTGCAAATAAGCACGTGAGCGGAAGTGCTTGTCACTCGTTTCTGCTTCCTCTAAATGTCCCATTTGTCCCTGGACGACTCCCACTAAGCCTTCTTGGCATAAGTTGGTCACCAGTAGAAAGCTCGTATGATATGCTAAAAGTGTACGTATAGAGGAATGTAAAGTTTTTTGGTGGTGCCGGCTTAGGTGACCACACTCGCATGATCCGAAGGCGAGTGTCTGAACCACAGGACAAAGCACCTAAGCTTGCAGATTTTGAATGTATCTTAAATATGTGACGGCGTTGTAGCCGCAATGCGAAATCTTTCGGGTTTGCTGTAGCCGAAAACGCGAAAGAAGAACAATTTCAATGCAGGATTCCACGAATTATATGGCAGTGGAATCAAACCCCGGTGCAAAAAGACAGGTGGAAGGCTCAAGTTGGTATTCTTTCTATAAGAAAAAAAATGAAACAGCGTTCAACACACGGGACAAAGTAAGAAGTGACTTGCATGGCGTCGCACTTGAACCTCGATTTATTGTAAGACCACATCGACAATCGTTACATTGAGGTCGTGTGACTTTTGGAAAGCCGACGCTACACACAAATTCATCCGTGTGTCACGTTACTTGTGAATAAATTTATTACTTAGCTTTTTTTTGGATGATTCGTGTTGACGCTGACGTCGCTCTCGCAAAATCGCGAACACGAGGCACAGTCGCTGTGCCTCGCGCTTCCTCTCTCCGTCTTCCTAAAGTGTGCGCCGGTTTTGCGCTGCGGTGAACAACCAATCGTCCCGATATGTATTTGTTATACGAGCGCTATCGAAGAAAATAAAAGACTCGGTGAAAATGCCCATTAAAGAGAACGTCCTTCGGAAAGCCGCAACCTTGAAGGTTCAAAAAAACACAAAAAATCTAAGCTCACGCGTCACCAAAATGAACCCAAGAGAGTATTTGCATGAATATTTAGTTCATTCATTTTTATAGTCACATCTAGCGGCCGTACAATGATTGTGAGTACGTCTTCAGTTTGAACTTACCGCTTCCTTTCCGAGGAATTCGAAGCAGAGACTTAAACAGCACCATGCAAAGCATTTTTTTTATCTGGTAGTCGCTTGCTCAAACAATAAAATCTAAAGTTCATAGCTTTTATTACGGTATTTTATTGCGCATGCTACCAGTACAGGTTGAGGAAAACTTAGGTGAGGGTGAGTGCAAGTGAGCCCTAAGGGCAACGTATATTTCATGAGTGATTCTGAGTGAGTTGCACATTTTTTTGCCCACCTCTCGTCCTATGTACCGAACTCAGCATTACAATCAGCCTTATGTCGGCTCAGGTTTATGCCAATTAAGTATACTCACGCATCACCGCAGTAGCATTCGTATACGCCAGCTCAGTATTAATTGAGCAGATGCATCAGTTACAGTGGAGGGGGTGGGGCCGGTGCCTTCGCCATCCCCCCATTCCTTTTCAAAGGAAAGTCTTGTTCAAAACATCTCGTGTGATTCATCAATTTCAATTAAAAATTTGCAATAAAAAGCGTAAATCTTGCTGAGCTCATTTCCTTTTGAACAGGTTGCGCTACAAGACAACGCCATGCAATAAGAATTACCGACTTGAAAGTCGCAATAACTGCTTTAAATACTCATTTTTCCCATGATCAATAACTGAATGGGATCAACTGTCCAACGATGTGGTGTGGGAACCTTCACTGAACTTGTTTTTGTCACATATGGTGGATTTGTTTTTTATTTCTGTTTTCGTTCTGTAACTTTTGCACTTGCACTTAACGCGTCTTTGCAGTTGTGCATGAGGCGTATCTTTATTTCATGCTATATTGCCCTTGTTCCAGGCCCTACATGCAATTTTTTGAAATATCATTTTTGTTTGCCTTAGCAGCCACAATATAAAGCTGTATGCCTATCCTAAGAAAATGACGTAACGGGATTGCAGTGTTTGACATTAAATAAGTAAATAGACTGTTCCAAGCCAGTCGTCAGGCTGGGGAAGAGGGGAGCGCCCAGCGATTATTTGCAAAATATAGAATTTTCCCAAAATTTTTTGCAAAATATAGGATATAGAAAATATAGAATTTTGCAAAACATAGAATTTTAATAATTACCAGCTATTACGAATACCAACTTATGTCAGCCTTTAAATCAGAAATACGGAGAGCAAGTATCCTTTTACGCACTTTGGCCGCCTTGCAACGATATCCTGCAAGTCGCGTTACTCGGTATACGGAGACTTAGCATGTACCATGTCCAGGCACAAACTATGGTTTCGAAACACTACGTTACCGTCTTCCGAGTCCGATGAACAAATGGAAATTAACTATTGATAGTCTGCGTATATTGTCTAAAACTGACTTGTTAAGCTGGATGTGCTGATTGTGTTGTTCATGAATGTTGGGTGATTTCTCTAATGGTTAGTTAGTTTCATTCGTTCATACATTGCTTTGTTATGAATATTTTTGTATGTATTTCAGAGTTTTTATTTTGTTATTTGCTGTCATGGGCCACATGCGTGTTTCTCTTTGTATTGTCGCATTCCGCTGCCTGTAATCTTTTAAGTTTTTGTAATTGAGACTTTTTTTTGCTGGGTGAACGGGCCAGTCGAGCTGTGAAATGCAGCTTTTATCCCTTTACGCCAAACCACCCGATTTGGAACCGCTCAGAACGCCTGTGCTATACTAAGTTTCATACACCAGGCGCAATGCTCTGAAGCTAGCGAGGCTAGTGAGACTTCTTGCACTAGATGCGCTCGCAGCAGGAAGTAGTTCCATGGCTTTACTACCCATAACGTCTTCTCCTTTTCGTTTTTAGATTGAGCAATAATTGTAGATTCTTTGTGCCTGAGAAAAAAATATACGGCAGATCCACGAGGTGAATGATGATGAGATTGGGCGAAGCTCCTGGAAGTAATCATCGGTTAAACCGTGAAATTTCTTCCGTTAATTCGCCCGATAAAAATGACGTGAAACGATTGGTTAAATGTTTTATCAAACTTTTATTGCTGGTTTCCGTTGTCCTTTCATTATGACCGCTTTGTGGTCGGTGAAATGTAAGCTAAGTGGTTCTTTCACTGGTTGCAGCGGCATCCTTATCCATACGAGCACACACCGACGGCAACGAGCATCGTCAACTACAAACCTGTATCGCGATATGGTTTTGATTATAAAACCATTGCTTTAGAAAACACCTGGGGTCTTTCGTTAAGCAGCTGGCGTCTTTTCGTTTTGCTTTAGAAACATCTGGCATCTTTTCGTTTTGCTTTTAGAAAACATCTGGCGTCTTTCGTTGGTTTATTTCATCAATCAACGGCGTTCTGAACAAAATTTTTATTGTTTATATCACGCACAGGAGAAATGCCAATGGCTGCTAATGGGGAATGAGAGACAGAAGAATTCGGCTTTTAGTTAACGCGCACGCTGCGAATTTTTTATTGTTCAACAACGCACAGGAGAAATCTCCCACCGGCACCACCTTGGAGGTCAAAGCGTAAGACTAGTTACGCACTACGACGAGGGACGAACGGATGCCGCTGTAAGGAGCTTCGCCCCTAATAAACAAGGCCCTGTATTTATACGGTTGTGAGTAGGTTGTTCAGGAACGCTAGCGTCTCTGTGTTTTCGTATTGGCGGAGGCCACGTTTGCAACGACGAAATCTAAGCGCGAGAGGCCCGGGGGTTTACACGTTTTGCTGACCGAACTCTTGCATAGCTTCCACAGTGCTCAACATGATGTATGAAACGGAGTATAGGAACACCGTTCCGTACAACAATGTATAAAACCAAAAAAGAACAGACATTCAGGCGATGATGGATGCTTAAAGCATCATCGAACAAAGGGTGTTGTTGCAGTGTTGGGGGGACATCGAAGGTCGCTATGAACTGCCACTTACAGCGTGCGTATCGTGATGCTTGGCGTAAATAAACGACGAAGGACGGCAGAAAACGCGAGTGCACAGCGTTGTCAGCGCTGTTATTTCCATCTAGAACATTGGGCTTAACATGCCAGTTTCAACATTATGATTATATCTGAACTAAGTTAGTTCGTTGCACTCGAGCTGCAGAGAAAAGGCCAAAGGAGAATTGAGTAAGCAGCTGGACGGCTTTCGCCATCCACGTGATTCGTTTCGTGTACCGCATAGTGAGGCTTGTATACAGCACTGCATAGTGTACCTGTATAGTGAAGCCTTGGGACTCCATTCGATTGTCCTCTCAAGCACCTTCCAGTGTGATGTCCTCTTCGGGACTTTCTGAAAACGCGGCTGAGGCTGGGAGTTCGTGTTCCAGCTAGATTGCCACCGTTGCGCATAGTCGTCGTCCAATAAACACCTTTACAAACCAACTAACCCACCAGTCACTCTTGTGAAGAATGTCGCTAATGGTGTGGGAGTGAAATCAAACCCTAGCTATGCAAGACACATACATATTGCCACGCGCGTTTATCGCTTCAATCTCGCTGTATTGGGTTTACGCCCAGAAAGACCTTAAACGATGCTCGGCGAAGATCGCGCTTCAGTGTTCGAGAAGCGTCGTGATTCTAGTTGATCGATTCGTTAAGATTGCGCGCAGTTCGCAAACAGTCAAGCTCATTCCAGAGCTTGCGAGACCACCAGTGGTAAGGCTGGAAAGTTCGATGCGTGGTGTATAAAAGACGGCGCGTCCCAACGGGGATCATTCTCATCGACGGCGGACGCCCTGTTCGCCGCTATCATTGTACAGTGAGTTGTGCTGTAGTCGCACTTTCTGTTTTCCGGCCACAAGTCCGGCCAAATAAGGAGTTACATCTTGGACACGCCGCCTGCTTCCTTTGTCCATGTCACAACCACGTGACAATATTCAGCGAGTTAATATTTTTTCCAAAAAAATTCAAACAGCGTTTAACGCACGGGAAAAAGCAAGCAGTGGCGCACACGGCGGTACACTAGCTGCTAGGTTTATCCAAAATGAATATGTTGCTTTTACGCAAAAGGCCTAAAGCGATCTCGCATGCTCATTCTCAAAACTCCCAGGGCCCTTTATACCACCCAATTTTTTCGTTTGATGAGGCAACTAAGGCTTTCGCCTTAAAGCGATGCAAGAAGAGAAATCTGGGCTAGTTGGGTGTAGTTCATTTTGATCAGCTCACAGCGCAACATAAGACGAAGACGTAGAAGAAGAATGTGACAACACCAGCGCTGATGCGTTCTGCATCAGCGCTGCATCATTAAAGTGTTCTGCATCATTAAAGCGATGCGTTCTGCATTGCCAGAAGCACCACCTCGTACGGAGCTCATTGGTCGTCTTTAGTCAGCTCCGTGTGCGTCGCTCCTTGACATTTCCCGTGTGTTAAGCGCTCTGCAGGGCATGATGTAAAGCCTACATGGTAGATTGTACCCATCACGAAAATATGCTCGTTGCTAACACTTAATGCCGAGCTCGCGTTTTCGTAACAGTGGTAGGTGCCTTCTGTTAAGTCATTGCACACGCTCACGAGCGTTATGAAAAAAAAATTAAGGACGCCTAGCCCAATGGAACCTGAAAAAAGAACGTTCTAGGGAAAGCCGCAGCGAAGGATTTCAAGGCTATTTCCTTAGACGCCTCATCAAACGCGGCAATTCACATTCGGCGTCAACATGAGTAATGCATAAAATCATCACCACGGGATTACGTCACTATATGACGTCATCGTCGCTTCATTCGGAGTAGGGCGGGCATGAAGAAAAAGAAATCAACTATGCAGGAAAAAATTCCCCCCACCTCCCCGAAGGGAATCGTGAGGAAATGCGAATGCATTTCGCGCGCGCTTCACTCCATTTATATATACGTGCGAGCGAGCGGACGGGAGTGTGGGGCGCAAGGAGGAGAGAGAGCGAACGGCGAGAGAAGGAGCGGCGAAGCACTGCACCTACCCTCTGCTACAATCTCCACACACGGGGGAGCTCCGCCGAGCTTCCGCGATGCGAGCGCCCTCACACACCAGAGCGCGCTCCTCCTCTGCACTCACTCTCCGCTACTCCGCCCGCACATCCTGCTCCGGTTGCTAGGGGCGAGGATAAGCGCGCGCGCCCGCAGCTGTTGCTATGGGAGAGGGAGTGAGAGTGGAGAGATAAAAAATTACACCATCTTCCGCTAAAGGGAACCATGTGTAGATGTGAAGCAGCGGGCGCTAACGCTTACACCGGCGGCGGCGTTGACGCTGGCGCTCATGGCAGCGTTGCGCAGGAGAGAAAACTGGGGATGCGTAAAGCACACAGTGATGGAGCGGTGTTTCCTACTGGAACATCCCAATCGCTGCTAATGTGCAGAGACAGAAGACTGCGGCTGGACACAGAGACTCGCAGTCCGCTTTTAGTTAACGCGGACGCTGCGAATTTTTATTGTTCAACAACGCACAGGAGAAATCTCCCACCGGCACCACCTTGGAGGTCAAGATCCATTGCCATATATACGGGGTGGCCAGTGAACGGTTGTGCCAGTCGGCTTTTTCAACCAAGAAACTTGCTAGCAGACGCTGCCTGTGTCGGCGTCGCGAGGCGAGAGGGGGGGGAGCGTAGGAGAGGAGAGACAGGGGGGCGCGAATGCGCAGTGCGAGTGTGGACGCCGCGGGCAGAGATGCCTAGAGAAGAGAGGGGGGGAGCGTAGGAGCGGAGAGAGAGGTGGGACGCGCATGCGCAATGGGAGTGTGGACGCCGCGGGCAGGGATGCCTAGAGGAGAGAGGAGGGAGCGTAGCAGGGGAGAGAGGAGGGGAGGCGCATGCGCAGTGAGGGGTGTGGTTGCCGCGGGGAGGGATGCCTAGAGGAGAGAGGGAGAGAGGAGGTTTTTTATTTTTATTTTTTTTTGAAGGATTTGCATGAGCAGTAAGGGTGGTGACGACGCACACCACCACCACCGGATTAAGCTTCGCCATAAGATGCTTCACATCTAACACCTGCCGGTGCTTACCTCCTCAACCTATCGTCCTCCTCCGCGGACAACGCTGGACAACGCCGGATGCCTGACATAGCCCGACTATGAAATGCATTCGCATTTAAAAGAATGTGGCTTCGAGTCGTCTTAGGCGAAAGCATAAGTCACCCTGAGAGTTTTTTCGTTCATTCATTCATTCATTCATCTTTATCACTATGATTGCTTTCTTTGAACCTGCCCCTTCTTTGTGACGAGTTAGTCACTGATATTAAAACAGAACCATTCTAAGCATGATATTTATCTGGTAAGTTTTTGCATAAAGGCTCAACTCTTAAGTTCATTTCTTTTACTGCGGTACTTTTTACCGCACATGTTACAAGTAGAACTGTAAGAATGGCAGAATGGGCGTGTTGGTTTTGCATATTGACGTGAAAGGCGCGAAGACGACAACGGACAGAGGGAGAGTACACACAGACAGAGCGCTGTCTGTGTGTACTCTCCCTCTGTCCGTTGTCGTCTTCGCGCCTTTCACGTCAATAAGTAGAACTGCTTGCATAGGCACCTGAACTCTTCAATTTAACCTGGCTGATGCCGGAGGCTTTTCAAGATGACTACATGCAGGCGTTGCCTTGGCAATCTGGCTCCATCCTCGGCGGGGTGCGCTCGGAACTGGAGAGTCTGCCATAGCAGAGCACTGCGTAATCAAAGTCGTTTACCTCTTCATCTGATCATTCCTTGAGTGTCACGTTTCATCTCGGCAAGAATGCCTAGCGTTATCCCATAGTAGGTTGTGTATACACTTTAAATTGTTAATTTATTCTAACTAAATATAGATGTCGTTAACGGGCAGGTTACCGCACTAACATGGTCGCATATGTTAGTGGTCAAATCAATATTGTAGTGCAAAAGCCGCACCTGACTAATCTTGACTTCCCCTATCTCACCGACATAAAGGGGGATGTTTCATCGACGTGAGTTCATTTCAATTGACGTCACAATTGGTACACTCCAGTTAAGGATAACAATGAACGTCCTCTGTGCTTTCCCTGGCCTGACAGCCTGTTTAATTTGTTTGGTTTGACTCGTTCTGTGATCTCGCTGTTGCAGAAAGCCATAACAGGATAGCGAAACATAAATGACGTCGTCGTCGAAGGTGTCTTTGCGGTGTTCGCAATACCGAACGTCTGTAGGTAATTGAGTAGAGCGTGGGGAAGCCCACGACAAAGCCTACGACAGAGCGAGTGGCTCGGAGCGAGAACGACGACCTGCCGCGAGGCTATTGTGTATTAACGCGATAGCGTTAAAGAGCTCGTTTCCTAGAAATTGCGGCGTCGGCGTCGTTGGTTGTGAGCGAAAAATCATCATCTTTTCCGTGACCGAAAAATCGAGAAAGATGCAAATAAAATAAATAATAAAAATTTTCGGGTCCGAGTGAGGATCGAAGCCGGGTCGTCTGCGTGGCAAGCAGGTGTTCTACCACACAGCCATGCCTCTGCTTGGAAATACTATGAAAATAAACTGTAGTAGAACTGAGAGGCGGGCGAGTTGGAACTTATCCATCGTTGGGTAGCGCACAAATTGACACAAGACAAAGAGAAGAAGAGGACAGGACAAGCGCTGGTCTAACAATTGAAATTTTTATTTGAAAAAATACACATATATATAAGCAGAAAAAACAAAAACCCTGCACCACACCAGATTACAGTCGATCAATGAAACGGATTTCTTGTTCTGATAATGAAATAGATGGCTGACTAATGCAATGGCTATCACACTTCGCCATGTGGTATGCCTCAGTTATTTCACGTGCGCGTTGATTATGATGGCGATTGATGATTGAGGTTTGCGCAAACGAAGGCGTGCAACCGCAATCACGGCAATGGCTGGCGAGGTGAGACGAGACCCCACCCTTCAAAGAATTGTCATGCTCGCGCAGCCTGATATTAACACATCTGGCACATCTGGTAGACACTGCCGCACGTGCAAGGAATTCTATATCCCCTTCAGGCGCAGCGTCCACATATGTGGACGCGACTTGTTTTTGCCAGTTCCTCGGACTAGTGGAAAAGAAAGGGCAAGATACATTGTGCATAGGAATAATTGAACCTTCTGCATAGTCAACGCGTCTTGACTTGAACACTATGTGCTGCATACGGCTGCAGCCGATCACTTTTATGAAGGCACTACGATGTTTGACGGGTCACTGGACGTGCCGCGTTCCAGAACCAAGTTCTTAAGTATTATTTTTCTTTGCTGAAAATGAACTGAGCCAAAAACGAACTGCGTGTGCATTTTGAGCCCAAGATTACCTTCTTTTCGTGCAAAAATCGTACATGAGAGGTTGCAGAATAATTAAATATTTAATTATACGCTAATTAAGATTAATTAGCAATACTCGCAAAAAACAACATATTTCTTCATTTTCTTTCTTGGAATGTAATAACGAGTGCCTTCGAATTATGTTGTGCGAAATTTAGACATTTCCGGATAGTGCATCATAATGTGCCCCTAAAGGGGATATACCACCCCGGAAGAACACGCGGTGTACTTCTTAACGTGCTTGTCTGCGCAAGCGTTATCGACAGCCCTAGCATCCCCCCTTAGCGCATCTATCAATCTTGCCACACAAGCTGCCCAATTTATTTCCACACGAAAAAATCAACATCAACCCCATACTGCCCCGCGAGTTTCTTTAGTCTATGTGAAATGGAATGTACATATGGAATCAAACGCCTAACGCTTTCGCTCACATTGTGAAGTTGCTGGTTGTTTGGAAGACTGCGCACTAGTTTTCACTCTCTTTAGTAAACGCTCCGATGCAGAAACCAGAAAGAGAAATTAGCAACGACTCATTCCGTCGCTAACCAGGTTTCCGAGCCCAACCGATCCTTTTATTTAAAACAGTGCATTGATGTGGTTTCGAAGTACAATACGTGATCCAGTCGAGACGGACACTCGCGACGCTTAGTAGGTTCTTTTGCCGCCAGTAATTTGCGGCCTCTGGTGTCTGACAAGGAAGGCTCATTTGTTGTGATGCCTGCGGTCATGTTTCAGGATAAGGCTGCTCTAGCAATGCAAAAAAAACTTCCAACCAGTCACTTGCAAGCCGGCATCTGTTAAAAAGCAGGCACTGGCTTTGCTGTCGGATCTAAAGCTTGAACGACTGAGGTCCTTGGCGAGGAATTCCAAAAGCCTGGAGTTGCAGGTGTTCTTCACCGCCAAGACGCATAAACCTGAAATACCCTTTCGGGCAATTGTGTCGGAGCATGGCTCGTGGCAGCACGTTATCTCGGGCTACCTACAGACCCACCTTAGCTCATTAAATGTAGTGGATCCGTTCTTGATTAGCAATTCACAACAAGTTGTTGATTTCTTGGGGAATCAGAACCCCAAGAAAAAGACTGCCTTCAGTGTTGACGTCCAGGACTTGTTCTACTCTTTGCCGCATAATTTTCTGTTACAATGTGTTAAGGATACTATCACAGAACTAAATGAAGAAACGCGGTTTGTTGATAAATGTGGTGTATCTGTGCAAAGCTTTCTTGAACTTCTCCGTTTTTATCTTGATTCTACTTTGGTATTATGACAAGGCGATTTCCTTGTTCAGGCCTCAGGTGTCTGCATTGGCTCCAGAGTTGCCCCGGTTCTCAGTGACATTTTGTTAAGTAGGATTGACCGCGATCTGGAGCGGGATTTCGAGGGTTGGGGCACGCGTATATTTAGGTATGTAGATGATTACTTAGTCTTTGTGGAAAGTGATTGTCGCACACATGGTATGGTGAACATTCTAAAAGCATTTAGAGAAAGGGGGCATGGTCTTCAGTTCACGTGCGAGGTTCCCAGCCATAATAAAGAGCTTCAGTTTCTTGATCTAACCTTGCGATTTCAGAATGAGCATGTGTGTTGGATCTACGCTCCCAGATCGGTAAAGCCCCTCCTAAACTTCAAATCTGCCCATTCAAAGCTGGTAAAAAATGGTATTGTCACTTCATGTCTGTACTCAGCAATCTCGAAATCGTGTTTTCATGCCACAGAGGAAAGCTTCCGGAATCAGTGTGATCGCCTAAAGACGGCTGGTTTTCCCACCCCCTTTCTGGTTTCTGTATCGGAGCGTTTGCTAAAGAGAGTGAAACTAGTGCGCAGTTTCCCAACCAACCAGCAACTTCACAATGTCAGCGAAAGCGTTATGCAGTGATTCCATATGTACATTCCATTTCACATAGACTAAAGAAACTCGCGGGGCAGTATGGGGTTGATGTTGTTTTTTCGGGTGGATTATAAATTGGGCAGCTTGTTTGGCAAGATTGATAGACGCGCTAAGGGGGGATGCTAGGGCTGTCGTTAACGCTTGCGCAGTCAAGCACGTTAAGAAGTATACCGCATGTTCTTCCGGGGTGGTATATAGAATTGTTTGCACGTGCGGCAGTGTCTACATCGGACAGACTGCTAGATGTGTTAATATCAGGCTGCGCGAGCATGACAATTCTTTGAAGGGTGGGGTCTCGTCTCACCTCGCCAGCCATTGTCATGATGCGGTTGCACGCCTTCGTTTGCGCAAACCTCAATCATCAATCGCCATCATAATCAACGCGCACGTGAAATATCTGAGGCATACCACATGGCGAAGTGTGATAGCCATTGCATTAGTCAGCGATCTATTTTATTATCAGAACAAGAAATCCGTTTCATTGATCGACTGTAATCTGATGTGGTGCAAGGTTTTTTTGTTTTTTCTGCATATATATATGTGTTTTTTTTTCAAATACAAATTTCAGTTGTTAGACCAGCGCTTGTCCTGTCATCTTCTTCTTTTTGTCTTGTGTCAATTTGTGCGCTACCCAACCATGAATAAGTTCCAACTCGCCCGCGTCTCAGTTCTACTATCATTCACTCCGTGGATATGCTGTGATTCTTTTTAGATGTGAAGCATCTTATGGCGAAGCTTAATCCGGTGGTGGTGGTGGTGTGCGGCGTGACCACCCTAACTGCGCATGCGCAAACCCTTTAAAAATTAAAATAAAAACCTCTCCCCCCTCTCTCTCTCCTCTAGGTATCCCTCCCCGCGGCAACCACATCCTCACTGCGCATGCACCCCCCCTCCTCTCTCCCCTCCTACGCTCCCCCCTCTCTCCTCTAGGCATCCCTGCCCGCGGCGTACACACTCCCACTGCGCATGCGCGTCCCCCCCCCCCTCTCTCGCCTCGCGACGCCGACGCAGGCAGCGTCTGCTAGCGAGTTTCTTGGTTGAAAAAACCGACTGCTCGCGCTGCACAACCGTTCACTGGCCACCCCCTATATATGGCACTGGATCTTGACATGCAAGGTGGTGCCGGTGGGAGATTTGTCCTGTGCCTTGTTGAACAATAAAATTCGCAGCGTGCGCGTTGCCCATTAGCAGCGATTTACATGTTCCAGTAGGAAACACCGCTCCATCACAGCGTGCTTCGCGGCTCCCCAGTTTTCTCTCCTGCGCAACCCTGCCATGAGCGTCAGCGTCAACGCCGCCGCCAGTGTAAGCGTTAGCCCCCGCTGCTTCGCATCTACACATGGTTTCCTTTAGCGGGAGTTGGTGTAATTTTTTATTAATTTATTCACAGCTGTGGCTGCCAGCGCTGCTTTTGTTTAAACCTGCCCTTTCCTTTGTGGGAGAATCTTAGCAGAGACTTAGACGTCACCATTGTAAACATGATCTAGATATGGTAATCGTTAGCTTAAAAGATGAATTTGGGAGTTCATTTCTTTTATTCAGGTACCTTTTTTGCGCATGTTACTATAGTAAAGCTACATGTTTCGGCATCTCAACTCCAAATTGTTGCTAGAATGACCACGGGGGCTTTTCAAGATGACTGCAGGCAGGTGTTTCTTTGGCTGTCTGGCTCCATTCGCAGTGGAGTCCCTCGTACTGCGATGTTATCATGCTTACGACTGTACTTCAAAGGAGCAGTGACGTCAACTTTACGCATGTCGCGGTTTTTGCGTCGACGTGTAGCTATCGATCCCCAAGTAATGATTCGGTGCTGATAATGCAAGAAAGGGACAAATTAATGTATGTAATATTGATTAGTATGACGAGTACCGAACGCAATTCAAAACGGGTGCAAAGCCCGCCAATTTTCAGCGCTGCCAAGCGGTCACCTCCTGCGGTCACGCCCCATCTGATCACGTAGCCTTACGAAATGGTGACGCGAGTTTCAGCCGACATTTCATCTGCTCGGCGCGCACGTGTAGGCATGTCTTCGCTACCCCCATCGTCGTCGCCGCCGTCAAGAGCGCCCAGAAGCGACGATGAAAACACTGAGGAATATGGAATCGCTGCGATTCGCGATGGAGCGAATCATTTACAGTTCGATCCTCTTCAGGCTAGTGATTCTGATATCGACGCCCGACCGAGCAGCGACCAGGAGGCAGCTGGAGACGCACACTTGAGCCATGCTGGCTGGCAGACATGTCACAACTACGCATATGAACGCTGCGTGCGTGTTACTTATTTGAAATGATATTTCTCTGAACCATACGTTTTGTTCTGGAGCACCATGTGTGTCAATTGTAGTGTATACTGCTGAGAGACTGAAACGCGACAAGAAAAAAAGTGAAACGCGGAGGGCTGGCATTTTGATTCCGTGAGCGCGTTCAGGGGGTAGCGTTTGGCAATAGTGCAGCAAACTTTTTGCATCCATCGTTGGGCAGCGCAGAAATTGACACAAGAGAAAAAGAAGAGGACAGGACACGCGCGGGACAACTTTTTTGCTTTTTCTCTTATTTGAAGAGCACGATAGCAGCGCACAACGGTTCCACGGCATGCTGGCGCGTAATGCGATGGAGATCGTACCTTCGAATAATCACATTCGCGCTCATGACTCCACGACAGATCACGCGAAGCGGCACAACGAAAACACATGATTCACACGAACGCGTGGCACGAACCAAGCAAAAGAAAACAAGTGACGCC
The DNA here is from genome assembly GCA_030522465.1 of Rhipicephalus appendiculatus. Lineage (NCBI taxonomy): Eukaryota > Metazoa > Arthropoda > Arachnida > Ixodida > Ixodidae > Rhipicephalus > Rhipicephalus appendiculatus. Next base: position 31,406 of record JALIZH010021471.1, read on the forward strand.
GTTGCCAGGCAGCCTGGCGTCGCCGCCAGGCGGTACCACAACTAGGCACCACGATGACAACACTAAACTTGTCGACGTCAGCGTTGCTCGCGCATCGTCACTCAGCGCCTGAGGCGTGGCCTAGGAGCTAGCTGAACACGTCAAAATAGTGTCCATGTTGCATGGCATGAACGCGCCGTTGAGCCTTTGCATGCTCTTTGCGCTCGATATAGAATAACTTCGGCGTAACAGACGCAATTCTTATTTCGCTAAAAAAACTCATGCATACCAAGCAATCGAATGAACGCCACATCTCGAGTTTGAAATTTGATGTCACCGCTCCTTTAAAGGGACATCCTTCAACTTTCCCATGTTGTACTGTACCACGGCCGCTGCATAAAAAACGCAGTTGTTCCAGGTACGAATAAAACCGATGAGCGAAGCTAGTTAGAAATGGGACGCAAACGACTATGTACGTCTTAAAACTGTTGGCGCGTCGGCGCTTAGATTCAGCCGCTCTATACTGTAAAAAAAAAATTCTGTAACTTTACAAAGAATCTGTGCGTAACATCAAGGAATATTTTTCTGTTTCAAGAAAACCCCAAAACTTTTCGAGACGTTACGGAAGCTGCTTTTGTTTGAAGTATAACAGAAGTTCTACGCGTAATAATGCAGAGAATCCTTGGTTTTTCACGAAACGGACAAAACGCAGAAAATGAATACAGTGTCCCCTTCTGGAAATAACGGAGAGGTGCTCCCGTTCATGCAGCGTTACGGTCTTTTGTGGTAAACATCAACATTCATGCATGCTCTTCAATCAGATTGATCCACGAAAGTGTTTTATGTCGGGGTCCACTAAGACTTCAGTAACGTATTTCCGTCACGCAAAGGACGTCGAAAAAATGTACACGATGAGATGTCAAGGAAAAAAGTTTTGTCAAGGGGCATCGAACCGAGCAGATGCCGAGCAGCCTATCTATTGCGCCACGGTTACAGACTCCTGCGACTTTACAAACGTGCCTGTGTATCTCACTCATTCCTCTCACAGTGCTCTTGGTCAGTGGGGTGGTAATTCTTCATTACTGTGGCCTCCGCGATCAGCATCTGCAACGCGTGTTGGTACGCGTCCGTCCCATTCGGCACGTTTTCAATAGAAGTGCAATTTTGTCAATGCCTTAACACAACGCGAAGTGGCCACCTTAACCCAAATGTTGGCCTCTCTCAGAACATCTGGCCAAACCAAAAGTAGCTCTGCGACGCGGGCCTGCCTCACCTGGCTGTAACGCCGCGTTCCTCGCTTACCCTTGCCCCGAGAACAACCGTGGCTTGATACAAGGGCGACACTGCAAGCTTAGCGTTTCTCTCTAGCCAGTCCCTGGTGTTCAATCATACTTCAACATGCCGAGGGAATACGATCTTAGCCCAAGTTCGGCGTCCAATATGCGACGTTCTTCTGGCTATCACGCCTCTGTTTTTTTTATTGTGCTCTCGCCATTTACTACTACAGCTACGACAATGGTTTGTTTAATCATTGATCAAGGACGTCAGATGTTGTAGAATAACCACACCAGTTGAGAGAAGAAATGAATACATTTGCATCAAAGGTAGACTATAGAACTGCCATCGTGTTCATGGCGAACGCTGCCGCTGATCATAGTTTTCTTCTCTGTACACTCGCGCTCGCGCTCTTGCGCAATAGAATTCTTCTACATTCTCCGCCCCCCCGAAAAGGCGCGCAGTTCGATTCATCTAAGACAATGAAAGTTCAATGGGGTAGAGATGTTGTACAGCTCTTCGTATGACAGAGCCGTTGGCTAGCTTCACTGAACATGATCCCATCCTCGGTGCTGCTCTATGATTCTTCCAGTCTTCCAAAGTTGTCGCGGCGCTTTGTCTTCATTGACGAGCACTGATTCACCCTCTTTAAGACTGGCAGAATCTTGAGCTTGAACACTCGCATGGTACACCGAACGGAGGCTCAGAAGGTACTGCTTTCTCTATCTTCTCCAAAAGTGCTCAATTACCTGTGCGCGATGAATCCATCATCTTGGTACTGTGGCCTTTGAGTTTGGCGCCCATTTTCTCAGACGCATACCTGCTGATTCTATCATAACGTTGGCTTCTCGGTAGATTTGCTGAGCCTATTCCTCTGTTGGAGCTCCGACGAGTAGGTGATCTAGATAAAAAGAATCAGCTAGAATCTTGGCCGTAGGCTGTAGTTTGCCATGGATGGACGTGAAGTGTTGTCGCAAAGTGGCATTTAGTAGAAATGGACTCGCTGCGGTTCCAAAGGGACCTCTGGTCATCCTCCACTCTTCAATTTCAGGTTCCGAATTTGCTGTAGTTGGAACGTCTTTGAACCAGAGAAACCGCAGAGCGTCTCGGTCTTCCTTTCTAATACCGATCTGTAGAAAGGCCTTCTCTATATCGGCCGTTAAAGCGATTTGATTCATCCTAAATCGTATGAGAAGAGCCACCAAGTCTGTCAGCATATTGGGACCTTTTTCTAAGCATTCGTTTAGGAACGAGTGGTCCTGTCCATGTGCTGACGCGTCGAAGACCACGCGTACTCTTGTAGTCGTAGACTCACTTCGTGTGACGGCATGATGTGGCATGTAATAAATCCTGGCTTGTCACTTTCTTCAGGTTCTTTGGACACCAGTTCAGCATGTCCCATCTTCATATAATTGCTTATGGTCGACTCATATTCCACAGCGAAATCATGGTTATGCTTCATTTTTTTTCCCAGTGGCAACAATCTCTTTAAAGCTTCCGCTCGATTGCTGTCAAGCTTTCCGCTATCTTCTTTCCATGAGAGGGCAACCTCATAGCGACCATCGACAAATTAGAGTTTTCTGTGAAACTCTTCCAGGACCGAAGCATTCAGTTTGGCTACGCTGTCATCCTCTGGTAATATTCCAATATCTCAAGCTCCCAGAACTTTCGTAGAACCTGGTTGGTCGTTTCGCTTGAGGTGTTCACACGTAGTACGCTCACTTGCGTCGCGAAGTTGACCGATGCACTGAAGAAGAGTGGCCCTTGAAACAGCCATCCGAAAATAGAACCAAGAGAGACCAAGTCCCTGTTACCGGAGCTATGTCGAATCTCTCCTGTCATGAACTTCCACAAGTGATCCGCTTCAAGTAGGCAGCTTATTCCAGGTACAGCGGCCATTCCAGGTGAGAATAGCTTGTCAGCAATGGGGCACCCACTGTCTTCAATATCCCTTATGAACTCATGGTTCACTGGCACCTGCACTACGTCGTTGCAAATAAAGCGAATTTCAATAGCTTGAGTCAAGTGCTCCGTGCTGTCGTATTGACTACGCAATCGAAGTTCTACGACGTGGTGCAGCCTTGAAAGGGGTCCTGTCTGTCCAAAGATGTTGATGCTCAGGCTAATTTTTCCTAGTTCTTTCAATCCGAGCGTCTTGGAAACATCTTCTCGTATGAAAGTGCGTTGGCTACCACTATCTGCTATGCCACGGATGTATGCGCACTTCGTGTGCCCTATAACCCACAGTCGAAAGGTTTGCAGCAAAACGTCTGGGCCGAGGCTTGCATATGAGCTTGTATGAAGGCTGTTTGTTGCGACTGTACTTGTGTTCCCTTGAATTTCAACCTTCTTGGGCTTCCATGTCTGGTCACACAATGAAGACACGTGTCTTCCTTGGCATTTTCCACACTTTACCTTTTATCGGCACATTTTGGCGTGGTGACCCACCCTGGTACAACGAAAGCAGCGGTTTTCAGAAGTCACTTTCTTCAGTTTTGCTTCTCGGCTTATGTTGCAGGTACAGTCTTCAGTAATATGGTTCGATGAACCACAAAAGATACACGCGTTGTTGTCTGTCTTCAAGGACACGCATAGGGCTGCAGCTGTCGGTGGCTGAGAAGATGAGGCACTGTTCACTCCAGGTCGGGAGTATCTCTTTTCCATGTTTTCATTGCTTCGGCTTTGCTCGCGGCTTTCTACTTCTATTCGAAGGTACTTGAGTAAAGCTTCCAAGTCCTCGTCTGCGCAAATGTCGCGGCTGCTATCAGGTGCCTCTTGGAAGATGTACTACTGGCTTGATCCCGGTAGTATTCCACAACGATATCTGTCGGTAAAGCCCTGAGAAGTATGTCGGTCATCATTGCGGCTTAAATAGCCGAACTAATGCTGAGACCTTTCAATCCGCGTATGTGGCGTTGGACGAAATCGTACAAGGTTCTTAAGCCCTGGACGTCAATGGAGCGCGTGACGTTCGGCAGCTCTCGTAAGTGTCGCAGTTGCTCCTGAACTATGAGATGCTTGTCCCCGAAGCGACTTTTGAGGATATCGATGGCATCATCATAACACTCTTCAGTCGCCTGAAGGCCTTCAATCGCTTTTGCCGCTACACCACTCAGTAGGTTTCTCAAGTAACGAAACTTCTCTCCCTCCGTGACTCCTTCATTCTGGTGAACTGATGCCTTAAATTGTTCCCAGAATCCAGGCCACTTACAAATTTCTCCAGAAAACGTCTGTAACTGAAGCGTTGGTAGCCTTATGGATCGTTGGGGACGATTCTCGTCACGCAGCTGAACAATGGGTGTTGCTGCCAGTGGCGCTGATACGGACGAAGGCTGGCTAAGTCGCAGTAGTGCCTGTCTAGCCTTTAATTCTCCGAGCGTTCCTCTAGCAGCATCTTGATATCTCATGACTGCCCCGAATTCCGCAGCGAACTCCTCGCCGGTAATGTGCTCCTCTATCATCTCGTTCAACTTGTTTGATTCCGCGTTGTTCGCTACCAGTCTTTCGGTCAGTGACGCTATAGTGCCGATGTCGTCGATTTCTAAAACGCTCTTAGCTTCATTGATGAGACGCATGTTCATTTGCCGACGCGACGTTCGCTTTTCTTTAAGACGGTTCATTGTCTCTCTCACGGATGGGATTGCTGTCGCTCACCTTCACATTCGCAGAACGGAGCTTGCTTTCACTTTCGTTGATGGGCATGTGTGAAATCACCGTCCCAGTCTGGCTTTCCGTTGCACCGTTCCCATCTCTGTCACTGGCCGGGGTTGGCAATGTCCTCCGCTGGCTTTCCCTGAGGCTGTCTTCCGGTAGGGGAGGGTCCTGGCGCGTAGAACTCCCGACGGTTCTTTGGCACCACTTGTTGTAGAATAACCACACCAGTTGAGAGAGGAAATTAATATATTTACATCAAAGGTATGCTATAACACTGTCGTCGTATTCATGGCGAACGCTGCCGCTGATCTTCGTTTTCTTCTCTGTCGGCCCGCGCTCGCGCTCTTGCACAATAGAATTCTTCAACATCAGGCGTCGGGATGGAAATGTACCACCAAGTGTCACAGAGGGTGCTACCACGTTAAATGGTGTATAGCTGCCAAACGCCAATCTGCATTGTACAAACTCTCCTATATATCAATGTACAGTAAACAATCAATTACTTCTGTGACGGCATGTTTTACTTTCGTGTTATACCAGTTCGTATGGCGGAGAGATTTCTTACGCTTTCATTCTCTTTTGATATGTACTTCTTGCCTTCCCACAGTTTATCGACCCGTTCTACTCATGCGTGCGAAGTGTGCTGCTTAGTGGTGGCTGCATTCAAGCATTTGAAAAAAATTGTCCAGATGAGTGCTTGTGCTTAGGGAGTTACGTCAACTGCTTTTCTTTCTTTCTTCCTTTTTTTTTTGCAATAGGACGTTTTTCGGCTGTATTTTGAAGAGTGCAGTCTTGTGATGTTGCGCCTCATTTCAGGTGTACTTTTAATTATTTTGCCGCGCACTGTTCCCCTTATAGCATGACTGTTTGTTTGGACGAGCGATCACGTTGACCTACCGCTGCGGCCGTAAAGAACTGTACGGGACATAAATATTGTGAGCTAAGCGAGTTTGTTTGTGTTCACGATGAATTTGTACGAGTAAGAAATGACGAGTAGGACAATGGACAGAAGCAGTAGCGTCTGTCTCGCGTGCTTCTTCCCAGTTCGTCGACCTACTCGTCAGCGCTGCACGACATTCGTCATGAAAATCGACGGGACATCCTGGAGACGCAGGCGCTGTCGGGGGCCAAACCGTAAGTTCCCGCTTCTTGCTGCCTTTTCTCTTGCTTTCATTTTCTCAGAACGCTCCTCTGCTCTGCCTTTCTGCATAATACTCTCATCACATCCGGAGCACTACGTGAACCCGCTCACAGAATAAATAAAAATAATAAATACAAGAAATAAGAAAGAAGATACATAGCTTTGAGGGTGTGTTTTTGCAAGCTACTGTGCGTAGGCATGCGCACGTGGAGGGGGGGCGCAGGGGGGGCCACCCTTCCTAGTCACCTTAGAGCGGGGGATCTAAGATCTGCCCCATAGCTTGACTTAGTAAGGGGAGGGGGGCGCTGCTATAATCTCCCCCCCCCCCTGATGGGGAACACTGCGCGCCTATGCCACTTTGTGAACACAAATTAGCAAATACGCGCCTTTTTTAGCAGCTGACATACCCTTTTGCCATCCAAATCCGAAATATGAACTTGCACGGCAAGGGGTAAAATGGACTGCAGACGATATTTTTTTCATGATCGTCAAGCATTGAGGTTATGGTAGTTGCTCCGAAGTAATATTGGAGTTGCAATAAAATATAGCGATGTGAGGCCGATAGCGGGTATTCAAACACGCCCATTTGGTCACGAACTAATAAGCGAAAAGTGTCATCGGTGTCGAATTCGCAAACGTTATTTCTGCAGACAGATTTGAAAGGACCCGCGCAGCGTCATCACTCTACTTTTTTGTTCGGAATAACCGCGTGCTAGCGCCGCAAAGCGCAGAGGCTGCCGAACTACATACATGGCGGAGGAGCATGTCAGATTCCGAACTTTGGAGTGTGGGTAGCGTGAGTCTCGCGGGTCTCCCTTTACGGAGGTGCCCTGAAAGACACGGGCGGAGCCACGTTTGCTCTTGTGTTGTTGGTTTCCTGACGCCATTTCCGTTTCTCTTTTCATGTCTTTATTCTTTTAAATGCGAATGCATTTCATAGTCAGGGCTATGTCAGGCATCCGGCGTTGGCGTTGGCGTTGTCCGCGGAGGAGGAGCAGGAGGATAGGTTGAGGAGGTGTGCGCGCCGGCAGGTGTTAGATGTGAAGCATCTTATGGCGAAGCTTAATCCGGTGGTGGTGGTGTGCGGCGTGACCACCCTTACTGCGCATGCGCAAACCCTTTAAAAAAAATAAAAATAAAAAACCTCCTCTCTCCCTCCTCTAGGCATCCCTCCCCACGGCAACCACACCCTCACTGCGCATGCGCCTCCCCTCCCTCTATCCCCTGCTACGCTCCCCCCTCTCTCCCTCTAGGCATCCCTGCCCGCGCCGTCCACACTCCCACTGCGCATGCGCGTCCCACCTCTCTTCTCCTCTCCTACGCTCCCCCCCTCTCTTCTCTAGGCATCTCTGCCCGCAGCGTTCACACTCCCACTGCGCATGCGCGCCCCCCCCCTCTCTCTCTCCTCTCCTACGCTCCCCCCTCTCCCTCTCTCGCCTCGCGACGCCGACACAGGCAGCGTCTGCTAGCGAGTTTCTTGGTTGAAAAAACCGACTGCTCGCGCTGCACAACCGTTCACTGGCCACCCCGTATATATGGCAATGAATCTTGACCTCCAAGGTGGTGCCGGTGGGAGGTTTCTCCTGTGCGTTGTTGAACAATAAAAATTCGCAGCGTGCGCGTTAACTAAAAGCGGACTGCGGCGGAGCTCGGCGGAGCTATATATGAAAAAAAAATTAAAAAAAATAAATAAAAAAAAATTAAAAAAAAACAAGAAAAAGAAAAAAAAAGGCTCTGCGCAGTGCTCCCGACCGGGCTGCAGAAATTAGGCGCCTTTTCCTTCTTCGAACCACAACCACCATATATAATTGGAGTGAAGCACGCGCGAAATGCATTCGCATTTCCTCACGATTTCCCTTCGGGGAGGTGGGGGCATTTTTTTCTGCTCAGAACGGCTCATTGTTTCTGAAGTCATTCTCGTTGATTTCTTCTTTTGTTTTCTTTTTGTCGCGCGGCTACGGACAGCACTGTGCGTAGCGTGGACTGGCGTAGACGCCACAGCACCGACGGGCATACACGACGGGAATACACATCGCAGGTTTGATCGCGACTTAGTGTGAGGTGCGGCTGTATGGTCACTTTAAATTGCGATTTGGCTAACTTCCGAGCCGAACTAGATCCGTCTCTGCCCTGATCGCGATCAGAAGTGTCCGCGCGACAACGCTATGGTGTGAAAGCAAGCTCGACTGCTCGCCGAAGTTCGAGCCATCGTGGTGACAGCTATTTGACGGTGGCAACAAAATGATACACGGCGATGATACTGCTTTTGTTCCTGCAACATTGCTCGATTTATTTTTCGTGTTCCTGCGACGCATAGATAAAGAATGAATGCGACATACGACCAGCCTGCCAGCCACGGTTGCAGTACGTGTTTTATATCAAAACAACCGAGTACCGATGCTGGTACTACGGCCGTCGCTTTATGCTGGATGCGGTCGGCAGTGGACGCCTTCTATTTGAAGTACTGACTTCTCCAGCGCGCATTAACTAATTCTCCACTCACCCAGCTATCTCGTCGAGCAACCCGCGTCTCGCTCGAGCGGCGTCGTTCCGTTGTTTGCGGTAGCCGTTTTAATCGCCGGCCGCACAATTGATGCGGGTTCGTCGTTCGCCTGCACTTTCGAAGTCGAGGACCAATGGTAAGTTATTACGAATGACGGTTATGCGTAATTTGACTATGTGTGTGCGCGCGTGCTATTGCACGTTACTTGCTACGTTACACTTACTGAAAGGCTCGCTGCGGACTCAGCTTCGATCTATGATCAGCTGTTGTGATGGCATGACAGAAATACTGGTTTGCTCCGTGACAGTACGTGCTTTAAGCGCGTGTTTTACGGGCCGTATTCGAAGGGATTTTAAGAATGCTTAAAACTACTTGTTATGATCGTGTACGTGCGAATATTATGTGCAGTACGTGCAACGCTTAAGTGCAGTATGTATATCGATTGCTTCGGTAGATGTGTGAGAATCGCAATTTGAGATCATCACAAATATTGCATTGCTTTTGTGTGTCTATTTGATGCTGTTAGCGCTCGGTGTTTCGTTCGCCTGGCGCGCAGCACTCGGCTGGAGAACTTATTTCATGCAGTGCAGAGCGCGCATTTGCTGCAGCTTGCAATCACTCACGTACAGTGCGCACGGTTCAATAATTTATCTCTCATTGAAGCTTGCTATCAACAATATCATATTTTTCTTCTTGAGAGCATTTTTTTCTTCTAGTTGCGATGCGATAATAGGAGGTGATCCCTAGCTGCAATTCGAAACTTCGGGTGCGAGAGCAGAGCGACCGAAAGGTGAAGGTGTCGACAGTCGGCTCGTCGTAGTTGCCCCATCGCGTGTGCGCGCGTGGTTGTACAACGATCGAATGAGGGATAATTGGCGTCTGTTTGTTGCATGCTGCATGTCGCCTACAAAGCCGTTACTGTGCTACAGGCACGGCTAAATGTGATCGTTAGCGTCTGTTTCTCGGGGCCCGTGCCGCTCCTCGTGCAGGCACTGTGCGATCTCAAAATCAGATTTTTGGAGATTGGAAGCTTTTTTTCTTCTAGTTTCAATACGATAAGTAGACGTGATCCCTAGCTGCAACTTGAAACTTCCGTTGTGAGAGCGAAGGGACCGAAAGGTCAAGGTGTCGACGGCTGGCCCGTCTTAGTTTCCCTGTTGCATGTGCGCGTGTGGTTGTACAACGATCAAATGAGCATCGGCGTCTGTTTGTTGCATGCGACGCCTGCGTGCGGCATGTCGCCTACTAAGCCGGCACGGCTAAATGTGATCGTGAGCGCGTCTGTCTCCGCGTGCCACTCCGAGTGTAGAGAATGTACAATAGCACATTCAACTAAATCACAGCAGTGATCATAATCATGAACCTGCGTGCGGCTCTCGACATCCTCTTCGCCCTCTCCTGCTTCGCTCTCAGAACACATGCGCTGATTTCTCTGGCGTGGCTTGCAATAACCCTGATAGGTGAGAACGAGTATAGAGAGAGAGAAAGAGAGAAATCCTTGGCGAAAATAAAACTCTTCTCGAGGCGGGATTCAAACCTGCGTACCTTCGATCTGAAGCCGAGCGTCCTAACCACTCGGGAATTCATAGAAGAGCACAGCATGTCCTTGTATAGCATAGTGTCACGTGGTCGTGACGTGGACGGAGACAGCAATAGGCTTCTTGAAGGTGAAACTCTTTATTTGGCCGAACTTGTGGCCGCGAAACGGGAACTCAAATTAAAGCAAGTAAGGCACGCTGTACACTTATATCTGCGCACAGGGCGTCGGTCGTCGATAATCTGATCAACGTTGGAACGCGCCGGCTTTTATACATCAAGCGTCCAACAATCTAGCCTTATCACTGGTCGTCGCGCAAGCTCTGGAATAATCTTGCGTGTTCGCGTGCTGTTCGCAATGTAAATAAAACGATCTACCACAAATGAGAAGCTTCTGGAACACTGAGGCGCGATCTGCGTCGAGCGTTGCGCACAGTCTTTGAGGGTTTAAACAGAGCACATCAAAATAACACGCGTGGCAATAGTGTAGCAGGGAAGTTGGAAAGGGAAATGAGTGTGAGGAGGAGGAAAAGGAGTAGGGGAGAGAGTAAACAATAGAATAGAAGTAATGAGAAAGAAATGGAAAGAAATGCAAAAAGGAGAAAGAAAAAAAAGAGATAGAAAGAGAGTGAGAGATAGAGAGAGAAAATCCATGAAAGGAGGAGGAAGCAAGCGAGAAATACAAAGATAGGGATGAAAGAGGAAGAAAGATGGAGCAAGAAACGGGGATAAAAAATTAAATAAAAAATGAACCGATATAAACACAGAGAAGAAGAAAAGAGTAAAGGAAGAAAGAGAAAATTTGCAAAATTTTGCCAAACAGCAAAAGCCAGGACTACATAGGGGCCCATCAGATCTGCTGTCTTTCTAGCATTGTGCTTCTCGGGCAAGCTACGCTAACTTTGTTTTGTAAAACTCTTGAGGGTAGATTAGCAGCAAAAGCAATGCAATACGCACATGCAGTTGAATCAAGTTCCGGACACTTCGACTAGTTTCGGTATTCGAAATAAGGCGTCCGCCATTGTTTTGGTAGGAAGCAAAAATTCAGCAACTTTTTGCATGTGTGCCCTTTTCTTTCCAACCTACGCATCAATGAAGTAAAGTTATGCAATTATGTGTAGAAATAAAATGTGTTCTTGGCTATTTTGTTTTTTTAATACCCTATATATTTATCCAGACGCTGCATTCATTGCGCCGACAGACGGCGCTTTCGCTCTTATCTCTTCTGCTGCCATTCCGCTCGTCTGCTCCTCACGTTTTCCCTGTGCACGTGTGAAATTTTTGAGAATGGCTTGAAGGTAAAATTTTCGGTGTTTGTGAGTGCGAACGCGCTGAAAATGTCGATGAAAGCAGGAAAAGGACACAAGGCGTGCTGCGCTGCTTTGCGGTGCAACAACTCGGGAAGAAACAGCGCAGCGAAATTTTTCCGCTTCCCAGCGGACGACAGGTAAGCACATGCACTTTTTGCTCGGCACGAAGAAGCAAGCGCTATCCTTATCAAAACAGCTACAGGGCGAACCGAAAAATTTCTGTTGTTGCTTTAAAGTGAACCTCCTTTTTTTTTCTTGGCATTGCGCATTTGAAAGTAGTGTTGTAAGCATGTAGAGCTACTTGTAGGCAGTTTCTCGTGAGCCGATTGATGCCAGCTGACGCGCAGACGGAAATTTCGCTTCAGTATCGGTTTTGTTAGCGGTAGCTCGTAATATTTTTTTTCTTCGAGAAGAAATTTTGCAAGGTATGTTTGCCGAATGTGCTTCTTCGACGAACTGGTTCGGCTTTAGAGCATTCCGACGACCAGCTGCTTGTAGTGACAGTACCACATTTCAGTGTTTAAGAAAGAACCCCCCAAGTTTATTTACGCAGCAGTGGCTGCTTGCATTCTGTGTTACGAGAAGTTCGTGTTATCTGCGCTAAGGCCGAGCTGCGCTTCGCTTTTGAACCTGTGAAACATGGTTGTCGCCCTTTTTCGCACTCTCTATATTTGTGTCGCTTTTACATGTTGTTTATTGATATCCATGCTGTTATTTGTTTCATTTTCTAGGTGTGACGTGTGGCGGAATTACACCAAAAGGGCAGACCTCGAGGTACTCGCGGGGGAGCAAATGTACAACGGTTGCCGCCTCTGCTCGGACCACTTCGCCAAAAGTGCCTTCGCAAACCCTGCCAAAAGACGGCTCTTGTGGACGGCTGTTCCCACTGTTGGAGTGGAAGTGAAATCCCCGATCGACGAAGGTAATAAAAACAATTTATTAGCGGTTGCGAATATGTGCGCTTTTGTAGTTCGTTTTCGCGCACCTTATCACCTGATGCATAATTGACGTTCCATATTTAATGAGTTCAAGGTGTGTCCTTTACATTGTATTTCATGCTACCACCTTAATGTACAATTGCCTTCATTCGCTACCTACTTAAACGAGACTGATATCTATCCTATCTTCAAGGAACCTCCCTGGCAGAAGACACGGCTGCTGCGGCTCAAGACCAGCCTGGCCAAAAGAGTAGCGCCCAGATTGCAGGTATGCACAGGCCGGCTCGTTGATTTTGGGGATTAAGGAAGGGGCGCGTATTCTTGCTTTGTGTAGAACAAGTATACAGGGTACGGCGCAAAAGTGAACTGCACAAAGGGTTTTTTTATGTCATCTGCTACGGCTTCGCGTGACGTTTCGCCGCGAAATTTGTTCCGCATGCGCCAGGGAATTGCGTTCTTTTCGTTTTTTTTTTCTATTGGAATATCATGCGTGGTGAAGGGTGTTCCAAACTGCTCGTGTAGCTAACGATGCGAATATTTTCAAGCTTCGATGCGAATATTTTCTTTTCACAAGACAGAATTCACGCTCGTATGAAGACGCAGCGCTTGGCCTTGCTGTAAACGATACATCGATCACCCGCTGTTGTCGCTTATCGCACATGATGTTGCACTTGGAAACATGAGGTTGCGGGATTAAATCGCGTTTCGATAAGGGCGAAGTTTGCGCACACCTCCGGTGGTCGAAATAGTTCGCAGTCGCTGATTACGGCATGTCTCACGCACGTATCGTGGTCCGTGAAACCGCACAATTCAATACGACAAAGCCAAGTCTTGCGTACGCGCTGCGATGATCTCTATAGGTTTGATTGGCGCTGTATAGTAGAAATTTTACAGGAGCACGTGTGCGCGTGCCGGTAAACAGCAGCTTTTAAATTGTTTGGACCTAATTACCTCTCGTGGGCAGTGTACAAAATGGTAAAGCGAAAGTAAATAGAAAAAACCGCTGCAATACTACAATATTCTGAGCCAGCTAATGAGACAACAGCAATGCTGAACATGTTACGTGAATGTACAACAGCAATACAACTCGGAGCAATGCTTAATGTCTCTTAGAGGAATATTTTTAGTAGAAGTCATGCAAAGATATACAATCGCAGCTGACCCGCTTGAGTTAGAAAGCGCTATTTTACGGAAAACGTGCGGAGGCTGTTTAAAACATGGCAACTTAAATGTCACTCATTTTTCCCTTGTTTCCAGAAGGCGGCCCCACAAGAGCCAGCTCAGTCTCCTCTGAATCACCGTCTCATCTCGGTCATCTCATCTCGCTTTGCCACAAGCAAGTGTACCAGCAAAGTTGAAGGACTTTCACCGGTTTGTTAAAGCGTCTTCGACAGTCAAATGACAAATTACCTTCAGTTAATTACTAAACTAATGCTACTGCTCAGATTTGTCCTATGCTTCCAACATGACGCACAAAGCTGGGCTTAGGAGCTCTATAAAAGAAAGTATACTTTATATGATTCAGGCATATTAGACGAATGTCTTGAAAACCGGTCAGAATAGACCCGTTCTGAGCTATGTGCCCAGGCTGATTCATTAAATGCAGTCGATCTGAATTACTTTTGTGAACACTTCTCCATGTCCCGAAGGTGCGCGTTCCGTAATACATTTGTGCATCACTCTGTCCTAGCCCAATTTCCAATGATGATTAACCATCGACACTTGCCTATACTGCATTTACTTCTTCTCGATGGAAAGCTCTGTCTGCAGGGTGACATTTGTTGTTCGATGTTGTAGGATTGTTGTTTGATGTTGTAGGACTCATGCCTAAACTGTGATAGAAAATATGTGCATTACAAATTGCGAGGAATAAGTGCAATATACTGGTGTAGAATTCTGTAATATAATGCCCTGTTAGCAGTGCTACAGCTTTGAACAAGGTTTTACGCGTTGTATCGAGATATCAAGTCAAGTGTTAAAATGTAAATAGAATTTGCTCAATATGTAACGGTGCATAAGCACAAGCTGAGTTATGTAGGAAATTCGCTTACTATAGAAGGTTGTTTCGACTAGCAACTTTCATAGAAAAAGAAAAAAGGAGCTGGTAGTGCTGGGCTCAATGTGCTGGTCATCTGCACTGCATAATCAGTTCATTATTCCCGAACGTCTTACTATGAGCCGTCGTTTCTGGAGAATTGTATTGTGTACAGCCAATGAACGTTGACTCCAGCAGCTATATTTTGTATACGATGAATGTGTCAAGAATTCTCTTATGTTTGTGTAACCGATGCAGAATACGATCATTTGTATTTACTGTACGAGATGCACAGCTCTGTGCTATTGGGGCATGTATTGAGTTTTATTGTTTGCAATACGTTGCTATAAAAACAGTGAATAAGCCACATTTTCCGACTACACCTTTTTTCTTGCTCAAACAAAATTGTCACACTTCAAGGCTTGCTGGCTAGCGCGCATTCAACTGAGAAATATTTCTAAACAAGTGTTTTGTGGACGTCCTGAGAGTCCGAGAAAATTAGCAACCGAAAGCTGCCGAAAACAATATATGCAGCAGCAACAAAATCTGAAAAAAAAATTACACCATCTCCCGCTAAAGGGAACCATGTGTAGATGTGAAGCAGCGGGCGCTAACGCTTACACTGGCGGCGGCGTTGACGCTGGCGCCCATCGCAGCGTTGCGCAGGAGAGAAAACTGGGGAGGCGCAAAGCAGGCAGTGATGGAGCAGTGTTTCCTACTGGAACATGCCAATCGCTGCTAATGGGCAATGAGAGACAGAAGACTCCGACTGGACACAGAGACCCGCACTCCGCTTTTAGTTAACGCGCACGCTGCGAATTTTTTATTGTTCAACAACGCACAGGAGAAATCTTCCACCGGCACCACCTTGGAGGTCAAGATCCATTGCCATATATACGGGATGGCCAGTGAACGGTTGTGCAGCGCGAGCAGTCGGTTTTTTCAACCAAGAAACTCGCTAGCAGACGCTGCCTGCGTCGGCGTCGCGAGGCGAGAGAGGGGGGAAGCGGAGGAGAGGAGAGAGAGGGGGGTGACACGCATGCGCAGTGGGGGAGTGTGAACGCCGTGGGCAGGGATGCGTAGAGGAGAGAGGGGGGAGCGTAGGAGAGGAGAGAGAGGGGGGGACGCGCATGCGCAGGGGGAGTTAGACGCCGCGGGCAGGGATGGAGAGAGGGGGGAGTGTAAGAGGGGAGAGAGGAAGGGAGGTGCATGCGCAGTGAGGGGGGTGGTTGCCGTGGGGAGGGATGCCTAGAGGAGAGAGAGGGGGAGAGGAGGTTTTTTTATTTTTATTTTTTCTTTAACTGTTTGCGCATGCGCAGTAAGGGTGGGCACGCGGCACACCACCACCACCACCACCGGATTAAGCTTCGCCATAAGATGCTTCACATCTAAAAGCCGGCAGATCCCACGCACTGTGAAAATCGATGTGATGCGAAGCAGCCAGCAAGGAGCAAGTCATGCTGTACATAATGTGCATGTCATTATTTACATGTTAGGACCTGTCATTTGTGTTCGTCATACAGTCACGTCACGCAATACAAATTTTGGTGTATATCAAGCTAGCGAACTGGACGCAAGCTCACCATGAGCGTGGCATGTAAATGGCATTGTAGATGACATGCATGCCAAGACTTTCATGTTACCACCTGCCACTTATGTTCGATGTATCGTCACATCCCGCAATACCAATTTTGGTGTATAGCAAGCTAGCGAACCGGACGCAATTAAGCGCACCATGAGCGTGGCATGTAAATGGCATTGTAGATTACATGCATGCCAAAATTTTCATGTTACCACCTGCCACTTATGTTCGCTTAATTTTTTGCCTTGAATCACAGCGAGACGTGAGACCAATCTGCCTCCGTTTCGCATGCGTTCGTATTCTCGCGCTCTGCGCATCGTGCAGACGCCATCCGCGTTCCAGCGTTTAAATTGACGGACACTTTGTCAATTCCAAAGTGTGTTCCTCGAACGCCTGTGCCCACTGAGACGGGGTCGGTCAGAATGGAACGTGATGCGCGCGTCTCCTTCCTTGCATGATTAGACACGCTGCACACAGCGACGCTACGCAAGCAAAGCGCGAGCGCTGTAGAGTCCAACGCGACCGGTATCCGTTTGCGCGCCCCGGCGCCCACCTGGCACTGTGCCAGGTCACGGCTGGAGGGACGGACGGACGGACGAGCGGAGCATTAGCCATTAAAGGCTTTCATTTTAAAATTTGGTGTATATCAAGCTGGCGAAACGGCCACAAGAGTGTCATGAGCGTGGCATGCAAGTATGTTGCACATGACACGTCATGATTTGCACATTACCACTTGTCATTTATCGTCGTCATACAATCAAGTCGCTGAATACCAAATTTGGTGCATATCAAGCTAGCGAAACGGCCACGAGAGTGTCATGAGCGTGGCATGCAAGTCATGTTTCACATGACATGTCATGATTTCCATATTACCATTTGACATTTATGTTCGTCATACAGTCGCATCACGCAATACCAAATTTGGTGTATATCAAGCTAGCGAAACGGCCGTCAGCGCGCCATGAGCGTGGCATGTAAATCATGTTGTATATTACATGCACGTCATGATTTTCATATTACCACCTGTGATTTATGCTCGTCATACAGTCACGTCCCTCAATACCAAACTTGGTGTATATCAAGCTAGCGAAAGGGCCACGAGAGTGTCATGAGCGTGGCATGCAAGTCATGTTGCACATGACATGTCATGATTTCCATATTACCACTTGGCATTTATGTTCGTCATACAGACACGTCACACAACACCAAATTTGGTGTATATCAAGCTAGCGAAACGGCTGTCAGCGCGCCATGAGCGTGGTATGTAAATCATGTTGTGCATGACATGCAAGTCATGATTTTCATCTTACCACCTGTCATTTATGTTGGTCATGCGAAATGTCTCATCGTACGAATTTTTGGATATATCAAGTTAAGAAAATGGCCTCAGGAGCACCATGGCCATGGCATGTAAATCATAGTTTTCACGACAAGTTAGTCATGATTTTCATAATATGACCAGTCATTCATGTTCGTCATACAGTCATGTTATGCCATACCAAGTTTGGTAAAAATCCCATTAACGATACGGCCAGGAGAGCACTAAGTCGTAGGCGGCTAGATAGATAGATAGATAGATACCCTCAATGTCGCCGAAGTTCGCTAAGAAATGCTTCGCATTTAAAAAAAATGCAAGTGGCGTCGTTTTCTGTTTGCGGCTCACCAAACAGTCGCGCGCTCTTCGAGCGCATAGCAGACGACAAACAGCTCGGCGTTTCCTCCTCGCTCATCAACGAAAGCGTTGCCATAGCAACATCAGCCATTTTTTTATTGTTTTTTAGTTTCACAGTTTGGCCTACCAAACACCAGGGGACAAATTGGCGCTAGTGGCGCAATTATCGAATACCTGGGGGGGTATACTAGCTGACCTAGCCGTGATTGAACTCCGCCATAAGATGCTTCGCATCTAAAACAACTGGGAAGCAGCACACCGGCTGTATGCGTGCTTCATAGCAATATTTCTGGTTGGCGGACTAAAAGCGATCTGCTGGGCAGCGCGTTAGGTTCGTATCGGAAATTACGGTATCGAGAATTTTGGATTCTTAAACCGCGTTTCTATGATCGCGTGATGGTCTTTTCGTTGGGCCGTTCCACAGGCTGAAGAACGCTGGTAAGAATACAAAATACGCCTTGTCAATTCAGCCCGAAACAGCGTTCCGCGAATTACTCTTACTGTAACTTACGATAGCTTACGCTAACAGTAATAAAATTTAGCGCTTAAGTTACAAGGGAGCGTTAAGCAATGCGAAAGTGAAAAATGCAGTAGGTCAGGCACGCCCACCCTAAGTTCGCTTGCCCCCATTTTCGCGATGATGGAATGGCTCCTGAATTTTATTAAAACCTCGAACCTCCGTGGTAGTGTGCCTCGATGCGTGCGCCCCCTTAGGGTGTCACCATTCTTTGAAGTTGCTGATGCCGCCGCGCAGCCGTTTTTCGCTCCGCGTCCCGCGCCTCTCAGCGGAGCCGCCGTAGAACGGTGAGGCGCCGGTAAGGCGCCGTGTGCACAAAAAACCCGCAATTCCCCGAAGGGGGAGTATGAGGAAGTGCGAAGCACGGGGTGATGCTATGAGGGGGGCGCGCGCGACTAAACTGCAGAGCCGAGCGAAGGAGACGGCAGCGAGAGAGCACGCGCCAGCCGACCCACGGAGGTCTGGCCGTTTTTAAGTGCAAAGCACTCGGCGTGCAGAGCGGTGCGGAGCCGGCGCGGGGCGCGCGCAGCCACGGAGCGGAGGGCGGGAGCGCGCGCAGTCACGTGGGGCGTGACGTCGCTGCGCCGTTGCTACAGACGCTCCTCTCCGCTCCTCGCGCCGTTGCTAGGGGGAGAGGAGGAGGAGCGCGGATGCCGGCGGAGTTTTCGGGGTCGCTTAAGAAGTGCATTCGCAATTAATATCGCACCCGCACCGCAGTAGACGCCCCAGATGACCTCACCCTAAAACGCAGAAAGCGCGCGTCTAGGCCGTCTAGGGCACCCTACTCCTTGGAAGAGACTTTTTTAGGAGCGAGGCTCCTTAGGCCAGCACCCGTTCGCCGTTGAAGCTCCCTGGATGCGTCGCCGGCTCAAAAAAACAATGAAATGCCGTGTGCGCCGAACGCCGAGCGGTTTGCTTCTAGCGCACCAGAAACTCGAGGTTAAATAAAAGAAATAAGCTGTGTGCACAACTGGGGTGCTATCGCGGAACGATTCCTTTTTCTATTCCAATTCTTTTCCGCGTGACGTCGAAGCTTACGTCAGCAGTGGGCGGGAACGCGCGACGCCGGCTCCCGTTGTGTGGTAACGTCATTTTGACGTCAGGCTTTATTACGGCTGCTTGATGGACAGACGCTTCGACCAATCACAGACGGCTAATGGCGGCGAAAAGAATAGAAAAAGGAATAGAATCGTTCCGCGATAGCACCCCTGATTATAATGGTCCTCTTCACTTTCACGATCGTGAATTGTGATATGACAACCATCATTCTAGCGCAGCACGGGCGCTTTGTCTAAGGTAGCAGTAGACGCTCTTGCCTCGCGGCGCCGGTGCAACAACAACAAAAAAATAAAAAAAGAAACGGCACGCGGTGCAAGGCGCTCGCGGCGTTCGGCGCGCGTTGCGCAAACAAGGTGCGCGGTGCAAAAACAGTTCGCGTTTATAAACGACAATAAAATTTACCGAAAACCATGTTTGTACATATATATAAAAAAAATAAGGACGCACTTGACATTACTTAGGGGCTCCTCACAGAATATGGATATTCGTCCTCAGAAACGTAAACATGAAGAAGACGATAAGCAGCTTGGCAAGGATGCAGAAAGCAAAGCCAGAGCAGCGGCAGCAAGATGAGCCCGGCAATAGGGTCCTGCGGTTAAAGCATGACGACCGGAGCTACAAAGGTTACACCGACAGGAGGAGGAGGAGGAAGGGAAACAAGCGGAAGGACAGGGAGGTTAGCCAGTTCTTGGACCGGCTGGCCACCCTGTGCTGGGGAAGGGGAGTAAAAGATGGTAGAAAAGAGATGTTACAAGAAAAAAAAAGAAAGAAAGAAAAAAAGACAGAAAGAGAATGAAATCCTACCGTACGTGCTACAGTGGCCGAATCTAAGCGCCGACGCCGCCAACCGTTTCAAAATGTACATAGTCGTTTGCTTCCCATTTCTAAGGAGCTTCGCTCATCGGTTGTATTCGTACTCGGAACTGCTAATTTTTAAATACGATAGTCTTTAGAAATTTTGGTCTGGCCGTCTCTCTGTCCGACGTCCCCTGATTCAGCCACTCGGCCAAAGTTTAGCCACTTTCTGAACGCCCAGGCATCTTGAACTGGTGTTTGCGTTCATAATTGTGAACATTTTCGATTAAAAAGCAAATACTACGCATATCTGGGGCGCGTCATTAATATTGTTACGGTGGTTGCTACGGTATGAGCCGGGCTGTGGTATGAGCCGGGCAAGAGGAAGAGGAAGACGAGGTTGTGTGGTGCGGCTTGTGGACTCCATCTTCACCGAGATACATCTCAGCCACCAGTGGTAGCGGAGGCAGTCCAGCAAGGCGGCGGCTTCGGCGTAGATCAGGCGCTTGCAGAACCGTGTTGCTTGGTAGAATACCCCGCACCTCCACCAAAACTGTTACGGTGGTTGAATTAAGGTTGACTGTATTTATTTACAGCATGAGAATGAGGTCAGGCAATGACAGGCAAAGATGGAGTCTACAAGCCGCACCAGACAACCTCGTCTTCCTCTTCCTCTTGCCCGGCTCTTACCACAGCCCGGCTCATACCGTAGCAATATGTAAGTATCAGGACGTGTGTTTCTTTATTAGAAAATACATATACACGTAATTGTAAAGACCCTAGTGTTTTTTTAGGCTGCGGCGAAAATGCGACGCTGTGCACGAGCTGCGACGCTCTGCACGAAAAAGCCGTGTGCCGACGAGAAGGTGCTGCCGCTGGCTGTGGCCCTTGGTTCAGCACAAGCTCATGTTTTTCGATGGCGTCCATATCTCGCGCAGCGCCTCTATTTTATCAATGCCAGGCAGGTGCGGCCGATTCAACATAGAATAGGCGCTGTCTGAGGCAAGGCAAAACATAGAAGTATGGCCGGCACTCGACTATCGTCTTTCGACGACATTTGCAGCGAAGCACGCAGATACGCAGCCAATTTTTTATCTGGAAACACTCATTGTAGCCTCTGAGAATCTCCTGAAGATTTTGTGTAACCTCAGAGGCCACGCCGAGATTGTAACATTGCAGTGATTAGCGATGCATGCTATCAAAAGCTGTAGAGCAAAAAAAAAAAAACAAGAAAGAAGTGCGACAAAGTGGATATACGTTCAAAGGTGCGCGCTGCAAGTGGAACGCCGTGTCATATTTATTCTTATATCACATTGTTATGAACATCGAATAAATTTTCCCATGGCCATAACATGTAATCAACTGTCCAAGGATATGGGGTTGCAGCTTACACTGAACTTCATTTTCCGCGATAGCGTTAAAGAGCTCGTTTCGCAGAAATTCCGAAGTCGGCGTCGGCGTCGTTGGTTGTGAGCGAAAAATCATCTTGTCCGTGACCGAAAAATCGCGAAAGATGCAAATAAAAGAAATAATAAAAGTTTCCTGGTCCGGAGTGAGGATTGAACCCAGGCCGTC
>JALIZH010021472.1:0-40384 GCA_030522465.1 Rhipicephalus appendiculatus
ATGATCTTGGTGCTTCCAGTGCTGACCGAGATGTTGATTAGTGTGTTGAAAAGGAAGTGCTCACCAATGTTAAAGAAATGCAACTTTGTAATAGAAGCAAAAGTACACTCGCGCGGGAAATATTCGAGGCAGCAAACATAGGTAGTTTAGTAGATAAATATGTTGCCAATCCCTCGATAGCTCTATCGTCCAAAGAATTATGTTACCTGCGAAGTCATTGATGGTATATTACTTTATGCCTCCTGCGCCGGCGTCATGGGAGCTCACGTGTGCCCGTATAAATTTCGTTCCCCTGGCTTCTATAAAGTGTTGAAAGTTAGCGCCTGTGTGTCATACGTGTTTTCTTGTCCTCGTCTGTTAGTGCGCTTACAATTTATTGGTTGGCTAAACCGTTGCTTCGCACCATCTGGTTGAACCTGATTGCACAGCAAACTTTTCAAAACGGCGGACTTTGCGCTACTCCATTTTTTTCTCTTCCCTCCAACAGGTGGCGCTACGCTATGGTGGCTGGAGGGGGAAGTGCGAGCAACGGCGCGCCGGAGAGGCAGCCTTTTTTCATGACGATTCGGCGGCGCGAATGGGCTCGCGGAGCCGACAGCAGTGCCGCCGCATCTGCGCGTTTACTGAACGGCGAAGAGATGCACGTGCGCACAGAGAGCCGAGGAAGGCGCTTCTGCAGACACGCGATGACTGCGCACCCGCGCTGCCCTCGCGATCCGTACGCGCGGATGCGTCGTGTCGCGGCGACTGGTCGAACGCGTTCGCAGCTTCTTGCATCCTCCCCAGCAGTTCGGGCAGCGCATAGGCTCTCGCAGACGATGACGCTCCACCTGTCGGCGTCATGAAAAAAGTACCGCACTGACTTGCACGGCGCAGCTCAGCCGATGCTAACGCCTCCCTGTCTAGCCATCATAGCTACGCGTCGCACCCAACACCACAGTCTGACGTCTATAATCAGCCGTTGAGTAGCCGCTCTGAGTCCTGCTGCTGGATTTCGCTGTTTTGTAAATGCTCTCGCTTTAGGGTAAAGATGTCCTCATCTGCACACAACATTCAAGCAAAAACAGTATAAGCCAGAAGTGACGCTTCGCAAGCGAAAAACAGGAATTGTGGATGATTATGTTGTGCGCTGTATGTTTCACACCGTCCAACGTGAAAATTGTTACGCTGAGGTGTTCGAGGTTGTCCTAGGTTCGTGTGCTCGTGTGTGCTTGAATACAGCAGATGCATTCATTTATCGGCACTAATTTTTCAATATGCGCTGGTTAAGAACATACCTCAAGAGCTGACTGTCACAATTTGTGTCATTCACCTAATAAAGTGCCTATATTGTGTGTTCTTAGCGATGGGCGGTCGCAAGCTAGAATATTGTGCCAGAGGTGAAGTAGACAGTGATGACGAGGGGAAACAATCACCCGAGGATATTCAAAAAAGTGGTTTGGAACCAAATTTACGCTGGCATTACTTTGGTTGTCGACAACACTGCCGTGGCTTAGCGGAGGCGTTCCAGTCGGATGACGCCGGGCCATGTTTTGTATCAGAGGCAGGGGTGGGGGGGGCTGTATGGGGTGCAGCCTTCCACTCGTGAATGTTTGATCGCGGGGTTGTGCGATGGGCTATACTTGGAACAATTCAGGGTTTAGTTGGCGAGCTCTAGCACGCCAAGCTGAATACGTAATGTAAAACGGGCACTGCGAATTAAACCAACATTAGGAGTAAAAGTCACTGTCAGTCACATTAAGGAGTAAAAGTGACAAATGCGTCAGTTTTGTGGCATGAAAGTCAGGTGATTGTGATAATGGGTATGTAGAGTTGGTTTTGCTAAATTATAGTTTTTCTTTGCGTAAAAGACTCGTTGCTGCTGTCACTTCGGAGCTGGGATCACCGTCATATCTTTGTATTTCCCAAAAAACACAATAATGTTCCCTATACGTGAGAGTTGTTCTAATTTTTTGCATTGTTCATCTAGCTACAACAATACACAAAATGTTTAGCGTAGAATTGCCATCAAGCTCTGGGTAAGTAATGTACTGCTATCATTTGTCTGTGACCTAGAAATAAAAAGATTCACACGCGAATAAAACTGACTCGACTACACCACAGAGCGTGAAAAATTTTAAGGCGAGAGCTGGCAACAATCACGGACAAGCATCCATGTAAGGCCTGCTGGTGTTTGTTACCAGCTTTCCTCCAAATGTTTTTCCTCTAATTAATGTTGATTTTGGAGCACAACTAGCACAAACCGTAAAGTATTTACCTTTTATTGCACTGCGCCCTAATATATTTGGCACATACTGATTAACATTTTACAGTGAAAGCTGTTATGAGATCAAAAGAAGGGCCGTTGCCGGCCGCCTCCGCCGCCGGTGTCCGTGACCACTATGGCTCGAAACGAAATATGAAAACGAAAAAAGAAAAAAATATCCACAATGGATAGGCGTAAGAATCTGGTCCCCTCCGTAGCGGACCCAGTATGCTACCAGAGAGCCATACCGTTCTCTAAATTCCTTTGCAAAAAGGCCCTATACAGCCGTCATGTCGGGAAGGAACCACGTTAACATGAGTAATGTACAATGGTAGAAGAGTAAAATAACAACAACGCGTCACACAATGTTATTCTGCAACCAGGCGTCCTACAATACGAATTGCGTAACAAGTGGGTCGTTGAATGCTTCCAAACCACCATAAAGGGTTGAGCCAAAGTTTTGCATTGTCATCAGCCATCGCATTAACAAAATGCCCATAATGTCCTGCAAATGCTAAGCGGGTACCTCGCTTCTCCGCAGAATGAAGAAAAATGCAGTAGTGGGTGCTTCCCTAATTGACAAAATTTACGGTTTATTGCGTAGTGGCCACATTGCAAGTTTACTTGCATTACTATCCCCAAGAGAGTTTAGAACGGGTTGTAGAAATGGCGCTCTTCCAGTTTTCGGTGTGTCTGTACTGCGCTTTCCGCGCAGATCTGGTGTTTTCTTTTTCCGTTTTTTAAATGCGAAGCATTTCTTTGCGTACTACAAGCACTTTATCGTTTCTATCTATCTATCTATCTATCTATCTATCTATCTATCTATCTATCTATCTATCTATCTATCTATCTATCTATCTATCTATCTATCTATCTATCTATCTATCTATCTATCTATCTATCTATCTAGCCGCCTACGTCTGGTGGCTCTCGTGATCACCTCCTTAACTTGAGGTCGACCAAAGTTAGTATTGGTGGGTAAGAGGACTTCATGAATATGTCTTGCCTGGTCGTGATTTGAATCACGCGAAAATCCCGTCGCGTACGTCGTCAAACTCATTTCTTCAGACGCGCGTGTGGCTCATACCCGTATACAACGGGCCGAAGTATGCGGGTATGAGCCACACGTGTTTGACAATTGATATTTACCCACGAACGGCGAGAACCGACATTGGTAATTTAAATGCGAGGGCGTTAAGAGAAACTGACATCGGTGGCATCGACACTGATAATTTAAAGGCGACAGCGTTAAGAAAGCACTGACATCGGCGCCGTTGACGCGAAGAATGCAAATAATAGAAATCAGAGTCCCAGCAGGAATCGAACCCAAGCTTTCTGCGTGGCAATAAAGCATTCTACCACAGAACCACGTCAGGTCTCGAAACGGCTTTGGAAAAGACCCTATGCAGGCGTAATGTTGGTGATACGTCAATTGTGGTTGCAGTGGTGGCTATGAATTAAAAAAAAACATTACCTACGTGCTCCTATGATAAATGAGTCATGTCGAGTTAACGTCAATTGTATACTTAAGCGCCATCCACTTTAGTTGGTTTACGTAGCCCTATCCAGGGTCTACCATTCCTGCAAGCCCAAGCTCTACATATCAGCTTATGGCTTCTGCTGTTGGCAAAACCCATGTTTCTATTGGCATCGTTACATAACTGTAAACAAGTGGTTATATGAAGCATATGCAACTGTTCAACATATGTGAGTATGTGCGACATTTGTACATGTCTTTAGCGTAATTTCATAAAGTTTCTCTGAATAAAAAAAGTTACAACCCAGTCACCTTACTTCCGCATGATTCGCATAACATCGATTCCCATGGTACTTTTGAGATCTGCAAAATTTTTATATTTCACATCGGAGAAATCGGCGAGCGTGTCCTGCGAGTGAGCAGCAGAAGAAGTAGGGGACGCCGGTAAAAAAGAAGGTGAAGGGTGAGCGTGCGGTCTCATGATTATGAGCATTTTTATCTACGGCACAGGGAACATTCAGGCATAACACCTCAGCTGTAAAATACATGCGATAGCTAGTCAATGTACGCTCAAATAACTTTTGTCGACCAAGAGCTAGTGTTATACATACAAAATGTTAACATATGCAAAGAAGTAACTATAAATTTCGTGGACGCTCGAGCTTCGCATTTTAGAGTAGGAACGCAGCAGCTTAATTATGCCGCGTGCGAAGCACTTTCAAGAACTGGCAAGACTACGTGACAGAACGCCAGCCTGCTACGCAGAGGCCTGTGCTCTATTCTCAAGCGGCCCGAATATGTTTTATTTTTTATGCATTTCCATCTATATCGAATTTTCGCACTCGGATAATTCCGATTTCTCGCTAACAACCAACGCCCCCGACACTTACACCCCGAACGGAATCCCTCCGAAACAAAATTTTTTGACGTTCTTGCAGTAATATAGTGTAAAATAGGTGGACGCAAATACCGACACAAGAGGTGCCTGTTCGCTCGTTTCTTCTTTAACGTGATAGCATTAAAGAGCTCGTTTCGCAGAAATTCCGGCGTCGGCGTCGGTGTCGGCGTCGTTGGTTGTGAGCAAAAAATCATCATCTTGTCCGTGACCGAAAAATCGAGAAAGATGCAAATAAAACAATTAATAAAAATTTTCGGGTCCGACTGAGGATCGAACCCGGGTCGTATGAGTGGCAAGCAGGTGTTCTACCACACAGCCATGCTTTTTTTTCATCATGGTATTTAATAGAATGCGTATTAAAATAGTACACAGTATCGCACACAGTTGCACAGTTGCAGTTCCATGGCGACAATAAGCGTACAAGCACTGTTGGGAAAGAAACGCGAAGGCTAATGTCCAATAGTCCAGGGAGAGTTCTTCATAATGTGCTGCACAAGAAAAGTGGCGAGGCTAAGCACCTCTCCAAGATGGGGTACCAGTCAGGCCTAAAGTCAAGTTCATCGTAAACATCTTTTAAGTGAATAGCCATTCGGATGAAATGTGTGCGTGCAGAGGTGATCGGCTCTGCGTTGCGGTCCTGCATACGCGTCTTCCACAGACTATGTATACCGATAGGGAAAAACATATCGTATGGCTGCTTGTATATACTGTGAAAATAACTTCCTCTGCTTGGAAATGCAGTGAAAATAACTTCCATGCTTCCCAAATGCAAGCGTCCTTTATGTAGGCGTCGCAATATAACATGTAATATCCCAGGAATATTGTGTGGTACAAGCGTACATTGCCATCGGGCGTATGAATATGTGACTATCATAACGATTCCATAGTTTAAAGCCAGCCACCCATTACAAACGGCACACACCTTACTGCGCGTATTCCCTTAACACCACGTAGTGGGTGCATAGCAAGTTCGAAAACATTTCCCACATTTGCCGCGCATAATTTCTCCTAGTTTAAACCATACTACCCATTACATAGTATGCACTAAGTGATTGAAGTACGCAGTAGGGACGGGATATCGCTACTTCAACTCTTAAAGGCGAAGCTTAAGGGTCCCCCCAATTTTTCTGCACAATGCATAGCGTAATTTCATAAAATGCATTAACCTTCAGTCGCCAATATGAGGAGTTCTTCATACCGGCTGTGACCTTCCTGACAACACACCGAAAGACAAAACGAGCTGATTCTAGGATATATAATATGAAAGCGAATACTACCATTGGCATAAACAGTTCTCAATGGCTAATAAAGAACATTTAAGGACTTCTAAACCAAAGACACCCATAACACACGCTTATTTTCCAGCATACATAACCGCAAACTACAAGCGCACGATATCGCGACTCTAAAAATTTGCATTGTTTGAGAATATTTTGATGAAATTTGATAACGTGCGAGAAATATCTTATATAGTTAGGTCACGTCGTAGAAAACATGATGTTTTCAAATTACCTAGTTCTTTTAATTGTAGATAAAGCTATGTTTCAGGAGGCAGTTGGGCCACAAGACTACTAATTTTATTTAACATAGGTTATGTGTTTTGAAATAATATGAGAACGAAATTCCATCTTTAGATGAACTTTAACATTTTTTTAGCGTACTAACTTTTATAGTAATATGTATAGCGCTGGTATTACAAAAACTGTTGTACTGGTGATTCGATAAACAAGCAGCTCATGGTTAAACCTTCGTTTAATTGTGTGCGTCGGCGAGCCATACATTCCCAGCATTATCAATGCGCCCTAACCCGTGCATGTGTCGGGCTTGTTTTTGCGGCAAATTCCTCATGTTGAACGGCTGACTAGGTTGGCAGGAGTTTTCTTTACAGCAGAATGAAGCTAATCGTATGTTTTCACATGTCATAATCTTTCGATAAGGGAAACGCGCAAGGTCAAACTTTCATTTAATTGTGTGCGACGGCGAGCCATACATTCCAATCGTTATCCATGCGCCCAACCGATGCACGTGTCGGGCTTGTCTTTGTGGTAAATTCCTCAGTTTAAACGGATGTCAAGGTTAGCAGGAGATTTTTCTATACAGCAGAATGAAGCTAATCATATTTTTTTCATGTGTTATGGTCTTTGGATAAGGAATACGTGCAAGGTTAAACGTTGCTTTAATTGTGTGTGACGGCGAGCCATACATTCCCAGCATTGCCCATACGCCCATCGCATGCACGCTTCGGGCTAGGCTTTGCGGTTGATTCCTCGATTTACAGCGAAAGCTCTTATGAGATCACAAGGGCCGTTTAGGCGCCGTACTTGTCTGCCGCACGCGCCCCCCACCGCCGGTGTCCGTAACTCCCCTATTGCTCGAAATAAAATAAAAAAAAGCTAAATCAATAAAAAAATCACAGCGTATCCACGGAGTGAATGATGATGAGTGGGCGAAGCTGCGGAGGTTCATCGGTAAACCGTGAATCTTCCGTGAATTCTGCCCAGTACACTTTAATTTTACATGTACGTTGTGAATTTTTTTATTGTTTAATCACGCACAGGAGACATCTCACACAGGCACTACCTTGGAGGTCAAACTCCAGTGCCTACTGGCTACTCAGGATGCATGGACAACCGAGGACCTCCCAGGTGATGCCATAAGGAGCTTGCCCCTAAAAAAAGTTAGGACAGAATGGGAATCGAACCCGGGCCGTCTGCGTGGCAGCGTAGTACTCTACCCCTGAGCTACGCCAGTGCTTCAAACTCCGTTGCAAACTGACCCTATGCAGGCTTCATGTCGGGTAAAGAATCGTGTTAACATGTGTAATAAAGCGTTTTAGAACAGCAAAGTAACAACCAGGCTTCACACAATGTGAATAGCGTAACGATTGGGTCGTTCAATGCTCCAACCCATTACAAAAGCCTCAGGAAATAGTTCGGCAGATCCCATGTACCTTGGCAATCGATGTTCTGTGAAGCATGCGGAGGGAAGGTGACTGTATTGTAATTTTTTTATTCAGCGAAACGTTACGAAATGACACCAAAGATATGTAAAAATGTTGTACGCACAGACATATGTTGAACAGGTCGCATATGTTTTTGCAACCAGTTGTTTACAGTTGCGTAACGATGCCACAAGCAAAATGGGTATTAGCAACACCAGAAGCGGTAAGCTGATATTTAGAGCTTGTGCTCCCGAGGATGATAGCCCTGGACACTGCTACTCAACTCAACTTTTGCGGATGGCGCTTCACCCTTAAACGCCCATAAGGTATCTATTGTAAATACTGATGCAAGATTCTTTGAAAGCGCTATTCATTATCTAAAGACCACAATGCAACATGAATAGCTTCATTATACAGCGCTAAATCGTAATTATTTGGGTGGGAATATACCTCCCTATGGCTCTTTGGCAGAACCGCACCTGTGGGGAAACTTATGGAAGTATGGTACGGCATCAACGTGAAAATTGCACATAGAGCAAACACTCTTCGACTTCTTGTCATTTTGTTCACTTAAACGACACCAGCAACGTTTGAAGGTTCATGGTTCTCGAGGAAAATGCAGTTCAGGTGAAAGCGGCACTTGGTCTAGTACACCTAACAGCGTTTTCGGTCACCTTCGATGGCCTGCAGGGCGCGTGCGTTATTGCGTTTTCTTTTCAACAGTATGCCTTGAAAAATTGTCACGAGAGCGAACGCCTTGGTTTGCAGTCGTATGGTCAATGCGTATTTTATCACCATTCGAACGAGAAACCAGGAACAATGATTCGCCCTCGTGATGATCTTCCTTGCTGTCACAAAATTTGTTTACATGATCAGATCAAGAAAAGTACAAACTAATCCTTCAACAACTGTCGAGCGCGTTTTCTTTTAGAGAAAGAGAAAATCGCATCCTGGGGATTGACATCGTGGAAGTCCCGCAGAGAAGTGTATTCCCACTGCAGAATTACAATTCAAATGTCAATAACTTCACCTCCTGGTTAAATTAGGATCTAAAAGTAGACCAGATAATAGCCTTACAAATGAGGCATTGAGTATATGCACTTACTGACCATGCTCACTGCGGCAAATACATCCATCCACGAATTATCACAGCACGTGAAAACCCGCGTGACGAACTCCCGCTCAGAGAAAAAAAGTCTCGGTGGTTCCAACGGTAATTGAGGCAGTTTGCAGCTACTTGCGTTGGAGTCGCTAAAATGTTGTCCAGTTGATTCTAAAACATCACTTCAGATGTAGTAACCGTCTCAGGGTGGAGGATTTTGTAGTATCGGAGATAGAGGCGTTTAAACTTGGTAGGAACTATGTTCTCTAGTGACATTTAAGTGGGTTAACTACAATTGACGCTCACCCGACACCCGAACGCACTGTGCTGTGCGTTCCGCGCATGCCTGGCGGTTTTTTTTTTTCGAGTCATATCTTTCGAGGCTTACCTTCCGATCGACTCCTGCAAACGCTCTGCATTTTAATATTGTTCAGTGTCCCGTATTCGGGTGGTTACCGGTGATTAACTGAGACAAGACGCGCCTAACAACATACCACATTTAATAAACAAACGCATGGCACTCCAACATTATACAAGACAATTACTATTAACTCCAAATCCAAAATCAACTAACAAAGCCTACCCGCCAACCCCACTACAAAGTAAACCCTAAATTGTACTAGTAACAGTCAGGCAAATCTAGTCTTTCTGCCACTCGTGATTATGGCCGACCTTACTTGTCACAGCTGCTGCGCTTCCCATCATCCTGATCGGTCGTATCGGGTCCCTGTCGGGGTTCTCGACGTTCTTGAACGTTGCCATCCCTGCGGCTCCCAAAGTCACCCTACGCGGTCATCGCGTGGCGTCCATTGCTGATGTGGCGGAAGCTTCAGGGGTTAGGCCTAGCAGCGGTTGGTGGTTCCAAGGTGCTAAGACCTGACGTTTACACATGTAACAACACAAGACGAACATTGCTCTGTGAGCAGATACGCTGAAATAATACATTTATTTTGTATTTACTTTTGAAGTGAAAGATGCTGCGGGGTAGCTCATTCAAGTACTTTGGAACGTAAATGATGAGTGTTCTAGTTCCATACCTCGTTCAAAACGGTAAGTCCAATGAAGGAGTGTGCGCATTAAACAACACGAACATGTTCAGAACCAGCAATGGTTTGGACCAAAAAAATGTTTTAAACAACCGGTTTGCATAAAAGAACACTGAAATTCGGCATGGAAAGTGTTTGAAAACAGTGTCTATCGGAATATTTGTTCAGGTCATTTTGTTTATTTTCTTTAAGACCGAGCTTTAATACTCCATTTCAACTGTTGTGCCACCAGACAGCACAGTGTCTGTAAATTAGTATTCCACAGCGCCGTATACTGTAGCCAAATTTCGGCATTATCAACTTTCGTACTGAGAAATATTGTCTTTTGTGTTTTATAGGACCCATGATACAGCGCGAAGTCTTTTACAAAGATAGGCCTGGTGCATGTTTCAGGAAAGGTCGCTATAAATATATAGACCTGAGGTACTTCAAGACACGGGAATACTGTAATGGCCTAAAGGAACTGCATGAAGAATCGGAAGAATGCAAAACGGGCGGATAGTTATGTGTTGAACTTCCATGGATTATGGAAGCTGCTTAGTTGACTCTAACTTGATTTTACATAAGAAGGATTTTGTACAAATCAGGTCGATGGCTTTAGTGGTAGCTGAGTGCAGAAGAGTAATGGCTTCACAGAAGTTATCGGCAGACGTCAACAATACTGATCGAGCCATGGACATATTGATATGGAGTAACCGGTACCGGGTTGCGAGAGTCAACAACAAATTTACTATATTTAATACGCCGATATTGATGTTTTCAACCACGCTACGAATTTGCCCAACTGTTACTAGTTCAAGCCTACCTTGGAGGAAATCTGCCGTTAAAATCTGGCAGATCCCACGCACTGTGGGAATCGATGTGATGCGAAGCAGCCAGGAAGGAACAGATCATGCTCTACATAATTTCCATGTCATGTTTTACGGGTTAGGAACTGTCATTTATGTTCGTCATACAGTCACGTCGCACAATAACCATTTTGGTGTATATCAAGCTAGCGAACTGGACGCAAGCGCACCATGAGCGTGGCATGTAAATGACCTTGTAGATGACATGCATGCCAAGGTTTTCATGTTACCACCTCTCGCCTATTTTCGTTATACAGTCATGTCACTCAATACCAAATTTGGTGTAGATCAAGCTAACGAAACGGCCGCGAGCGCGCCATGAGCGTGGAATGCAAGTCATGTCGCTCATGACATGTCATGATTTCCATATTACCACATGTCATTTATGTTCTTCATACACTCACGTCACTCAATACCAAATTTGGTGTATATAAAGCTAACGAAACGGCCGCGAGCGCACCATGAGCGTGGCATGCAAGTCATGTCGCACATGACATGTCAAGATTTTCATATTACCACTTGTTATTTATGTTCGTCATACAGTGACGTCACACAATACGAAATTTGGTGTATATCAAGCTAACGAAATGGCCGCGAGCGCGCCATGAGCGTGATATGCAAATCATGTCGCACCTGACATGTCATGATTTACATATTACCACTTGTCATTTATGTTCGTGATAAAGTCACGTCACTCAATACCAATTTTGGTGGATATCAAGCTAACGAAACGGCCGCGAGCGCGCCATGAGCGTGGTATGTGAATCATGTTGTTCATGACATGCAGGTCATTATTTGCATATTACCACCTGTCATCTATGTTCGTCATACAGTCACGTCACACAATCCCAAATTTTGTGTATATCAAGCTAACGAAACGGCCGCGAGCGCGCTATGAGCGTGGCATGTAAATCATACTTTTCATGACTAGTTATTCATGGTTTTCATGATATGACCAGCCATTTATGTTCGCCATACAGTCATGTTATGCCATACGATATTTGGTATTAATCCCATTAACGATACGGCCAGGAGAGCACAATGTCGTAGGCGGCTAGATAGATAGCTAGATAGATACGCTCAAAGTCGCCCAAGTTCACTAGGAAATGCTTCGCATTTAAAAACCAGAAAGAACCCGGAAGTTCCAACAAGAATATTTTAACCAATAACAAGGTATGAAGAACGCTGTCAAAGGGATTGATGCAGTCAAGAAGGAGCAAACAAGCAACCTTGTTCTATCGAACGCTGCGTTCAACTGATCAGAAGAGTCTATCAATAGTCTTTGGTTGTGTGGTGAACTCTAAAGTGCGCCACTGCGCAGCTGCGGCGCTCCAAGCGTGTCGAAGAACGTCATTCCTTTCCTTCCCCCCTGCACGGCCAACAAAGGCGCGGAGAGGGAGAGGAAAGGGGAACCGGTTCCCGGGACCGACCGAGTTGACGATAAAATTAGTTGGTATCGAGACTCGCATCAACACGCTTCGTCTCTGCGTCGCTCACGCGTACCAAGAAGTGCATTTCATCTGCTGTAAACCATACAAACAAGACCATCAAATGCCGTGGACTTCAAGCGCAGCTGATCGAAGCAGTGACTTTGTTTCTTTTATCGTTACAGTTACGAAAGGCTGAGCAGATGAGTTCGTCCCATCGTCCTTGTGTTTGGTCAGGTTTCGCGTTGGTTCACTAACACTTACAGATTATTGACTAATATACAAATGATTACTTTAATGAAGGATTCCGCTTTTGCGTCGTTCTTTACAAAAACTTGATAAAGGGTGGGGGTGACTCTTCTTGAGATATGAATAAACATTAATATAAGAAATTTAGTGGGCATGCTACAGTACCTGGAATATGAAGAAACTCCCGCGTATTGCACGGCCATCACCAATTTTAAAGTGATCTCTACGACATGGCTTTCAGTATATTATAGGCTCAGGGATATAACGCGCAAGATTGATTACCCATCAACTGAGCAATCAGTGGAACGGACTGAGCGCACCTTCATCTTAAGGAGGCCATAACGCTTCGTATCTGCTAAGAACAAGGCAGGATGATAAGTACCAATAATATACCTACAACTCTCAGTTGTAGGAATACGTCAAGTGATTCAGTCGACATGAATTGCCAGGTTTAATTTAATTTAATTTGAGGGGCGAAGCTCCTTAAGGGCGAGGCTTGTCCATCACTGCGCGGGTGCCAGTCGGCGTAGCCACGCTAGTGCGATGACGATGACGCTGCCATCACGGCACAACACATGCAAGGTAACCATTATACGCCATGACGATGAAGAATAAGCGCGTTGCAGAGCACATTCTCTTTTAGGGGCGAAGCTCTTTAAGTTCGAGTATTGTGCATCACTCCCCCCGGTGTAGCCACGCTAGTACTCTCCACTCCCGCTAGAGGCGCAGCTGTGCTCTAATTTGATTTGCGTGGTGCCCACTAGATGGCTCTGCGGCGCTCGCTCCAATCTCCGGCCCGCTTGCTCCACTCTCGGGTGTCGGCGCGCTTCCTCTCTATCGACGGTCGTCACTCAGTGCGCTTCGATACTACTACTACTGCTATGAACAACGAAGAAGACAAGGCGGCGGAGCGGAGGGCTCGCCAAGCGGCTGCAGCACGGGCTGTCAAGTTGTGCGATAGAGAAGTAGGCGGTGGCGACTCAGACAAGCGGATCCATATTTCCGGACTCGTGAAGCTGCAGCGGCACTGCAGCGCAGGGAAGCCGACCCGGAGTTGAGGGCTCGCGAAGCTGCAGTGGCACGGCAGCGTTGGCAAGCTGATCCAGAGTCGGCGAGAGCTCGGGCAGCTGCAGCGGCATTGCAGCGCCGGCAAGCCGATCCAGAGGCGGCGAGGGCTCGCGTCATGACGTGTCCCGTCTTTGCACGATCGAGTGGGCAATGTACGGGGGGTATTCATGGTTACCCGAATGATCCCCCCGCAGCTTCGCCCACTCATCATCATTCACTTCGTGGATATGCTGTGATTTTTTTAATTCCCTTTTTTTTATTTTAGGCTGGCGTTGCCAGCATGTTCAGTGTCTTAGTGTAAATTGAATGGTGCGCAGATTTTGGGCTTATAGACACAATGACTGCACTGGCAAATAAAGGGTAGCTGATGGTCCGACGTAATGTCACCACTCACGTTAGAGCAAATAAGTGAGTTCTGTTGAAACGCAATGGCGCGCTATGTTGTGATTGTGCGCAATGTCATCAATAGCGATCGTTAGAAAAAATTTAAGGACACTTTGTACATTCCAAAGTGTGTTTGGCGAAAGCGTGTGGCCATTCCACTGACGGAAAGACGGACGAAAGACCGACGGACGGACAGACGGACGGACGGACACCGGACGGACAGACGGACACCGGACGGACGGACAGGCGGACGGACACCGGACGGACACCGGACGGACGGACGGACACCGGATGGACGGACAAACACCGGACGGACGGACGGACACCGGACGGACCGACACCGGACGGACGGACACCGGAAGGACGGACGGACATCCGGACGGACATCCGGAAGGACATCCGGACGGACGGACATCCGGACCGACAGACGGACATCCGGACAGACGGACAGAGGGACATCCGGACGGAAGGACGGACAGACGGACATCCGGACAGACGGATGGACAGACGGACGGACCTACGGACATCCGGACGGACGGACGGACAGACGGACATCCGGATGGACGGACGGACATCCGGACGGACTGACGGACATCCGGACGGGCGGATGGACAAACGGACATCCGGACGGACGACGTACGGACATCCGGATGGACAGACGGACATCCGGATGGACGGACGTACAGACGGACATCCGGACGGGTGGATGGACAAACGGACATCGGGACGAACGGACGGACATCCGGACGGACGGACGGGCAGACGGACATCCGGACGGACGAACGGACAGACGGACATCCGGACGGACGGGCGGACATCCGGACGGACACCGGACCGACGGACATCGGACGCCGGACGGACACCGGACGGACGGACGCCGGACGGACGGACATCGGACGCCGGACGGACACCGGACGGACGGACGCCGGACGGACACCGGACGGACGTGAGCATGAGACATTAAAGGCTTTCGCCTTAATATTCCTCCAAGGTCGAGCAACGCTTCACTACAGCTTGCCCCGTCATAGGAGTACACATGTATAGTTCATAACATAAAAACTTATACCCAACACTGGAACCACAATTGTCGTATCCGTGACCTCATGCCTGAGGATGAGGGTGCTTTTTATAAGCAGTGTCCGGCACTTGCGTGGCTCTGCAGTAGAATGCTTCACTTCCACCATCGGACTGTTTCGCTTACAGGCAACGCCGCCTATGCTGGTGTCGGTTTGTTTTGTTACACGCGCTTCTTCACGCTATTACGTTACAGATTACAATATCTATTCTCAGCGTTCCTTGGTTGACATAAACACGGAATCAATCCCGTCTGGCACACAGCCGCATTCCACGGGGCGTAGTTTGCGGTTTTGCGCCACAAGTGACTGGGATAAAAGGTTTCACGACGTAGGCAACATGTATGTCATGTTATTAATATCATAACCTGAAAGTGAGGTGCTTTATACACTGATACCTGCCGATGACAATATTGGTATGTACTAAGTAATGCAGGCGACCATGACAGTGCCCAAACGTTAAGTGGCTAGATATATAGGTCGGTAGATAGAAACAGCGAAATCGCGCTTTGTTCCCTTAAAATTGCTTTGCATTTCAAAGTTAACAGAATGTGTGTACCATGGGATAATTCCTGTTCCAGCTTTTAATCATTATTCATCGTAATTTGCATTTGCCAAGCACTTGCATCATGTCGCTGCAAGCGATGGATACAAAACATCGCCCTCTTCAAAAACTCAATCATCCTGCAAGAACCGAAGCCAGCACACGCTAAGGCCTTGGAGACCCTCTCTTTTGGTGCGCCTATTTGAAAACTCGTATGTAAAGCATCGCATGACATCTCGCCCATTATCACCACTGTACATAAACCTGCATACAAATTTCTCAGTGGCCACACATGATGACATATCGAAATATTACCAATGCACACTGCAATGCAAGATATAACAATGTCAAGCATATGCAAGTTTCCTGTTTAGCCTATATCGCTTCATGTGGGCAGCGCAACATGAACAAATGAAATGCAGCATCACCACCTGCAGGATGTACACTTGATAACGCATACCTGGAGTGCTCAAATGGAATTTTTACTAGTTGAAATGAGGTGAGTTTTGACTGCCATATCATGTACGTTTGATACATGCTTGATCTTAATAATGACCGAGTCTACTTCAGATGCACTTCCACCTACATATGGTGATTCTTCTTGAGTAAGGCTGATTTATTCAAAAAGGTAATTTACTTCTACTCTACCTTTTTTCATTTTACTCTTTGTGCTAAACACTCAGAACGTCATGGGATACCAACTCGCCCAACCTGCTTCTTGTCCACTGACTTCTTTATGAGGGCATCAACAAGGCTCAAAACTGCAAGTCCATTGATGGTCTTGTCGTGGCTCGGTTTCTCCGCAAACATCTGAAATAAAAGAGCTAGAGGTTTGCGCGACACGACGTAAGGGATATTGGCGTTACATTCTTCAAGTACCGGGACTTAACAACATTGCGTTAGTTATCCCACCCAGTCCTATGGTTGAGTTTTTTCTAAAAGCTTGTGTAGTGGCATAAATTCCGAAGTGCTGATGTCGGCGTCTCAAACCGGGTTCGCAGGACCTCCATATTGACCATCCGGACTTTATCGCGACGTAGGCCACATTGTTCGTACCAGTGTAGTTTCCTTTTAACAGCGTATTCAACTCTTCCTCCTATCCATCGTACTCTCCCACAACATTGGTGAGGGTATTTGCCGTTGCTGTGCGTCTCCCCACGGGATCTGCCATACCGCGTAAAATATTCCAAGTCGTCTTCGTGCCCATGGTACCCCGCGGCGAGTTGCAAAAGCTACGCATTTATTCGTATACATTGTACTCGCGCATACGTTTGCCACATCTGTCACTTCCTGAATCTGTTTGCGGAGCGTTCTCTTGTGACGCTGCCTTTCCAGCGTTTTATAAGGCTGCGACGGGCGTCCCACAAGTGCAGCAGATGTGGGTTTATCGGTGTCTTCTGTGTAGACTGTACGGTCTCGATTATTCCCTTACTGATGGATTTTATAACCTGCTCCCATTCAGTCGCATTGGTCGGTGCGCAGTTTACTAGAGACCAGTCCTGTTGGCTCTCCCGGAATTTATTCCATTCCGTGATTCTTGCTTTGCCCAGTCGTCTGCGCATCCCTTCCGTAGAAACTGCGATGCTGATTAAAATGCTGATCGCTCTGAGGGTCTCTTCGAGTCCTTGCCAGGCGGTGTGTCGGTCAGCGTTACTGAAGGCGAGATCAAGTGTTTTGTCATGTTCGACACTGTTCTCTATACTAGCGGAAGAGTTCGGGAGGTTCATGAGGGTCAGGTTATGTGGCTCTGTGGTATGAAGGAGCATTTTTCCCTTAGCGGTATCTTTTAGGTACCCCCCATTCGGTGTGTGCCGCATTGAAGTCTCCTAAACTATGCGCGAGTCCATGTGTGAGGCCATGGCCATGGCTGCATGCAAAAGACCATAAAAATCCCCCCGCTCTTTGGCTCGGTGATCAGTAAACCTTTGTGACAATGCATTTAGGCCTAGCTTTCTTGACAGGCCTAATAGTGATGAGTTGGTGCGTAATACTCACCACACGAATTTTGCTAGTACTGATCGCCAGATGCTGTCATCCGTAAGTAATTACCATGGCGTTATGCGTTTCGCTGGTGCAGCGCGCACGTACAGGATGATTTCGCTGCTTCTCTGCTGGCATACGATGTCCGGAGAAACCAGGGCCGACTGCAAGAATTGTGTGAGTGTTGCATGTTTGTACGACTCTCTCGATGTCGAAGGGTGTGGTTAGCAAGGTCGGCAGAGCGGTTGTTTCTGTGACGAGGGTTTTTGCCTACGCGGGTTGCCTCTACCGTACGTTTGAGGCGCTCAACGTCGAGAGCGAGAAACTGAAGTTGCTGATTCACGCACGTGGTCAATGTGTCTAATTTAGTGTGTAGATTGTGCAGCGACGGCGATGAGCTCTCCATTTTTGGAGCGTTCGATGTCTCTTTACGCGTTCATTGTGGCGTTAGCGTCGCCATTTGTCGGCGCAGTAGCGCAAGTTCGCTCTTCATGTTATCGAGCGTTTCGCGAAGCTGTTTCTTTTCTGCAATAACTTTTTAATTTGTATTCGTGCTGTGTTATCGGTGTTATGTGGCTGATAGTGCCTGACGTGACCCCCCGCCCGGCTCCCTTTTCGCACAGCTGTGCTCGTAGTCTCCGGACCATTCCCGTGGGGCGGCGTCATCTTTTTTGCTGGATCCCGTGATGGGGCAGGCGTTGAGGTGGCCGTCGATAACCTTCACGCAAGGGTTGCCCGGGAGCGCTGTTGCAGATTTAGAGTAGGACCGCGATCGGGATCGGAATCTGAAAGTGGAAGATAAAGCGCTCCTCACCTGTGCAGCGACACAGAACAAGCTGCTACTTTAATGGAAAGGGCCTTTCTTCGGGGTTGGGACAATAAACGAAGTAAATGTTTTGCTAGAACTATAGGCATCAGGACAAGGTGTTTCATATGAACATGCTGAAAAGATATTACAAACCCACCAGAGAGGGAAAGTGACGTGAACGGCGCTTTCATCGCAGTTGAAGATGATTGTGGGCTTGAGATACCCGGCTGCAATGTCCAGCCATGTAATGCCGTCGACGAAATTAGGTTCGCTTCGCCCCTTTCATCGTTTTAGCAGCAGGATATTAAAGCCCTCCTTGAAACATATAGATATGTCTTGTCCGACATCCCCGGGAAACAAACCAGGTTGAGTGTCCTATGTAGTTGACTTCCACGGCACCAATCCAAGTGCACCAGTAACCGCTTTCGTTTGCAATTAAAGATGTAGTCGAAAAGGAAGTGTAAGTGATGCGGAAGCTGGAAATAATTGAAAGGTCAACCTCACCCTACAGTTCACCATTAGTGGTTGTTAAAAAGCGAGGCAAGTAATTCGGGGGTCTGCATTGATTGTCGCAAGATCAACACCATTCTTGAATCCGACGCTGAGCCCATGCCACGAACCGATGTCGCTTTTGACAAGGTTGGGAACAAGAAATCGAGTTCCAAGTACGGCATGTCAAAATGATACCGACAGGTACCCTTACCTAGAGAATTCAAGGTGAAAACTGCTTTAGTTACGCTGTCAGGACTCTATCAGGTGAAATTTAAGTCGTTTAGCATCCAAAACGGCCTCGGAAGTATTTACAGGCCTAATGAGGATATTATGACGTCTTGATTGAGACGAGGTTTATGAGACAGAATGTCTCGGCAAGAACCGGCCGTCAGAGACAGAGCGCGCACGCACACTATGATGATGGTTATGACACCCGGGGACGATGAGGACAGCGAGATAACGCATGATAATGATTATGATAACGTACAGATGAGGATGAAGAGCATGACAAAGCCCCATAATACTGTTACGTGACTTAAATGGAGTGTAGCGCTATATACACGGTATAGGCTACTTGTCGCAACCGATACGAGGGATGGTAATGGAGCAACCCTCGGACAGCTTTTAGAAATAATCAAGCAGCTGGCCTTACTGTAAAATCAGGAACATGCAAGATTGGTCTCTATAGGGTCGTTTTTCGTGGACACTCTGTTGGCCAAAGGCACATTCGTCCACTGCAGACAAAAATGGACAAACTAGTTTATACCAGGACTCCAGATGCAAAGAAGGAGATAATATCAAAGTCGAATGGACACACGAGAGAGATGCAGCGTTTGCAGGCCCCCCGCGGAGCTCTCGCCAGGAGTCAACAACAAACAAAAATCACGCATATCAACGCATTAACCAGAACAAACAATAAATACACGCACATCCACGAAGTGAAATGCTTATGATGGGGCGAAGCAGTGTACATAGGATCGTGAATCGTGGCCTTCTATTTTGTTGTGGGTAACAACCTTTATTTTTTTCTTGTTAAAGTTTTGTTTTATCATATGGTTTGTTTCATGGGTTAATGTCGGTGTTTTTACGGTGTTGTGCGCTTTTATTTTCTTTGTTCTGGTTAACAGCCTTTCGATAACCTTTTTGTTGTTCACAGATGTTTCGGTTCGTTCACATGCACCTGCGCTACATCTGCTGTAAACGACGGCGGTTTACAGACAGACATTGCGTGGTCTGAAGGTGCTTCGCCCCAAAAAAAGGCAACAACGCTGTAAAAATAACGACATTTAACCACCCATCAATCGAACCATATGACAGAAAAAAAACGTTAACAATAAGAAAATATAAGGCTGTTAATCAGAACAAAATAAAAGGCCACGATTCATGATCCGATGCACACTGCTTCAC
The DNA here is from genome assembly GCA_030522465.1 of Rhipicephalus appendiculatus. Classification (NCBI taxonomy): domain Eukaryota; kingdom Metazoa; phylum Arthropoda; class Arachnida; order Ixodida; family Ixodidae; genus Rhipicephalus; species Rhipicephalus appendiculatus. The sequence goes on from JALIZH010021472.1 coordinate 19,990, forward strand.
TCATCATCAGCGCTCACTTCGTGGATTTTTCTCCTTTTTTTCTCTCTTTCGTTGCGTCAGTTTCTTTGAGCTACTCCAAGGAATCCGGAGCAAGAAACGAACGTGGCCGAACGTTAGACAAGCGCGCTCCGCGTCCACGCTCCGTGTTATCTGGTCGCCTTAAATAGCGGGGTGCTCCGCGAAAAGTTGCAACTCCTGAATGTTTCTTGTCCCGTGCTTGCGGCGCAGCGGTAGCGCCCGCCTCCGATGTGAGAGGCATTCCGTTTGATTCCGGTGCTGCAGGGCTCTCATCACTTTTTCAAATGGCAGGAGAGGTACCCATGCCTGGTGGTCGTTGTTGCGGAGAATCGTAATTCTCCTTTCCGTTCTTTCACTCCTCCCATCCCTCTACTTGCGACGCTTCGCCGTGCCTTGTGTATTTCCCATCCTCAAACCACTATCCCCGATCACCTAACCAACATATTGCATTAATAAATCATTTTTGTTTGCTTAGATGACAGACTCCATTGAATATTCCCATATAGTGTCGTTCAAGCTCTCGTTCATTAATACTTATCCCTTCTAAATGTCGGTGTTTTATGAAAAACAAGCACAAATGTGGACCGCCTATCACTGACGTCCAAAACACATCCATGGTTCACACAGTGTTAGGTGGGCATTGCACGTTCATTATAATAAGCCAATGAATTTCTTTTTTAGACGTTCAGATTGCAGAAAGCGATAGTGGGATATCTTTCAGACGTGAATAGAATATCTTCCTTCCTAGATATTTCGATCGTAAACGTACGTACCATGGACATTCGTGGTTTACTGGGTGAGTGTTACAAAAAGCAAAGAGCGAATCCTATCGAAACGCACCCAGTTAAAACTAACCAAATTGCAGTTAGAGAGGACTATTGAGCAGCAACGCGTCCCGCAAGTAAGAAGCCTATCAACTATGCAAAATCTCTGAACATACCCATCAGGCTAAAATATGAGAAACGGCTACAATGCCAACGAAGATACTTTGTACGAAATGGCACCAATGACACTGTCAGCGGTTCCGACGGGCTTCAACCCGATATTTAAGATCTTGCCGCGTGGTTCCAGGTGCACGCCGAAAGCACAAAGTGAGGGGCAAACGTTCTGTAAAGAAACCAAAAATATCGCTTTGCTATCAAGATTAATAGCTACTTCCAAAAAATAACTAACTGCGCAGCTTAGTAGATGACCTGCAAGCTCACATTATTGCACTGGCCGAACATGGCTAACTGCAAAAGTATCAAACTCTGAACTACATTGATGTAACAAATCTTTTAACATTTACCGGTGTCACCGAACTTACACTGAAGGCGGCGGTGTTCTACTAGCGGTTAACAAGTGCTACGAGTATTTCCCATCCGAATCCCAAGAGATCATCTACTGATCTCTTCTCTTCTGTGGTCCACTCACCAGAAGTGACCACAATGGTCTACATTTTTCGATCACTTTATGGTTGTTGCCATCACGTAAACCTTCAAAACTGTTAGTCATTATAGAAGCGGGAACTGCGCTGCTTTTAACAATAGCTTGCAACATTTCTAGATCAGTTTTGGACTAAGTTTCAGAACTGTCCGTTAGAATTAGGCTGGCAAATGTTAGACTAAAATAAGTAATTTATATAGACAATTCACTCTTTTTCAGCGAGTTTTTTTTAAATATCAAGGCATGATGATATAACACATCACTAATCGTTTTTTTAACCAGAAAAAGGAACACGTTTTGGCATTCTAACGTATTGCAACGCAATCTTTCTCTTGCAAAACCCAGCTGCTTTCAATTACTCATGACATAACACGTACCTGGATTCTGGCTTTCCCAATGACTATATATGTCTTGACTTCTTTTTGAGAAAGTTAACCACCTGCTCATCTTGCATACTCTAAACGTGTTAAATCTCGACCCCACAACTTAGAAGTGGATTCGAGTCATTGCCAAAAAGTCATTGTCTGCTTTTGTAAGACCGTCATGTGCGTACAGTCCTTTCTTCCCAAAACGTCCGACGAAAAGAATAATCTACCATCATCAATAGTGAACATTCGTCGTCCAATTCTTTTCAAAAATGTTCTAATATACATGGTGTAGTCTTGTAACGTTCTTGCTTTTTCTTGGTATTGTGTTGTTTATTGTTCCAAATTTGGGCCATTTTTTCGTATTATTTCACAGTCGTACTAAAGTTACTCAATTCAGCTTTACGTTTTGCACTAGCATTTTTACAAACAGAGCCATCCTTTACTTTTTTACTTATTGTGCATCGCTACTGTGCTGACTTGATTGGTTGATATGAGTATTTTTCCTGCCTTGATATTCTGCGCCCGGTTACAAACAATTGTTCTTGGCCCTCCCCTTGATAATGTACAGTGTGTACCTTGAGGATATTTAAATTATATAAGTAAAGACAAATACACGAAATTTTCGTTGCCTTTTTTTGCAAAGCAGTGTCAAGCACTGACACGGCGCCGTAACAGAACACCGCCTTGCCACGCAGATGGCCTGGGTCAACTCTTAATCGCACCGAAGAGATTTTACTTTTCATGCTTCTCCATCAAACTCAGATTTTCGCTCATGAACAACACTGATTTCTCGGTCACAACCAACAACGTCGACTACGGATTTCCCTGCGAAAGGAGCTCTCGAACGCTATTGCGTAAAAATAGTCTGCAATCAGTGGATGCGAATTACGACGCAAGAACTGCTGTTCGCTAGTTTACTTTCTTCTCCAAGATGCATAACGGAATTCGCCTCGAGATCTTGGAGTGGCGCCCTCTCGCGTGTGACGTCAGGGAGAGGACTCGGATGCAGCTCTTCGTGCGCGCGTTCGCTACGTGAAGGCTGCTCGACGCTGCCAGCCTGTCTATCGCGCTCGAGTTATTGAAACATTGGTGGGCGAGTTGATAAAGCAATATGTACTGAATGTTCAAGGAAAATGTCCATCGAAATCGAGCGGAGTTGCCGTCAGGAGCACGTTCTGTGTCGATTGCTCCTGTTGTCGTCTGCTAGCCATCCATGTGTATACATCTGCTTCCATGGTGAATTTTTCTTTTCGCGACTGTTCTATGGCCATGGCGCACTCAAAATGACTTTCCTGCCCGTTTTCGATAACTGACTTCAGCGTTCGGGCTTCAGCTTCCATGTCTGCGTTAAAGCGCAATAAATGTATACCGCGTGCTGCGCGTGTTCGGTTGCCAAGCCTGCTCCTTCGATTCAGTTGATATGTTCGGAGCATGACAAACGACGTGTGATGTCATTCAAATAAATTAAGTGGCGTTACCGGCAACAACGTTTGATTAAATACGCATTTTTAGCAGCTGCTGTGTAAGCGCGTCGTAAGTACTTTAAATTGAAACACGAAATAAACAGGGTGAGTCTAAAGGGGATGCACGACGGGGATATGAAATATCGGTAGGTTGTCCGGAGTGATTTTTTTGTTTTTGTTCTATTTTTTTGCAACATATTTTAATTCTTACGTTAATAAATCGACGTTTCTTCACTCGTTCACGGTGTTCTGAAACTATGCTGAACAGAATTAGTGTAATCATACTAACGTTGATAAATATAAAGCTTTCGCATCGAAAGATGTATTTGCAATACAATACTGTAAATGAGTCTCAACGGTCGACTCCTGATGTGGCTTGGTGCGATCACTGTACTAAAGAGACTCGAGTTCCTTATGCATGTGCCTAAGTTGACTCGAAGGCGAAAGCCATCTTTTTCTCGAGTCGATGTATTGTTCCTTCGCCGCCCCCCTGCGAATGCTTTCTGGACGTTACGTGGTTTTGCATTGAAGCTTTCTACACATCACCTGGTTTTGCATCGCCTCCGAGATCGGCCCACCAATCACGAAGGCAATGCAAAGCGACGATGTCATGTGATGACGTAATCAGGTGACATGACGTTGTGACGTCACAAATTTTGTCGGTCTGGGATGTCATGATGACGTGATCATGCGATGAATTTTCGCATCACTCGCGTTGACGTTGGCGACGCGGGACGCCGACGGTCAATTTTCGCAATTTATGTGGAATCTAAGGCTCCCACCTTCAAATATTTTGCTACAGCACGGTAAAGAATCACAATAATCAGCCACAGGGGCCAAAAGAATGGTGGGAAAGAGCTTTCTTTCTCCTCTTCCTGGACACATTCGCCGATTTTTCTTAATGTTTACGAAGCTGTACTATCGGTGTCAAGTGAAACGCGAACACTGCAGCGGATCGCGTTGCCCAAGCATTAGAAATATAGTGCGCGCCATCCTGTCATTACCATTGGTAGGCTCGCACAGTCGAGTAGGCAGCACTGCGCGATCGAAAAGATGAATGCGGCTCATGAACGTATCTATCTCTAATCATAAGAGTCGAACTGTACCACGCGCACCACTGCTAGCGTTTCATTCTGAGCGATCTTATTTGCATCCAGCTCGCCCAATCTATGCTAGTGGTCCGCAATAACCCGCTGGTCGATGAACTTATCGATTTCATTTTGTCGGCTATCGTGTCTGCACAAGTCCACATGACTACAATTGGGAGTGGAGCGGGAATTTTCGTTCATCTCAAGTCTGTTTACACAACGCTAACTTTTGCGAATAAGCCGCAAAATTTATCGCGCTGCGATTTCAAAGCAGCGGAGACTCTAACTCACTTGGCGGGGGCGTTCGCGCTTTCACGTAAGCTATTTCAACGCCATCCAGCCCAGTGAGCGACGCTACGAACTCGGGGGGCATGAACCTGACCGCGATGGCTGTCGGTATACAGAAGATATGTTAAATGTTAACGTTTCTTAAACTCATGTAATGCTAGCAGTCATCTCAAGAAATATCATAAGAAGAAAATGCAGCTAGTAGTCGAGGAACGCCGTGCGACGCGAGCGAACTATAATGAAAATGCTGCTTTGTTTGTGACTGCAGAGCGTAGCAGACGACAAAAGCCAAATCCCCGCCCTTGCGTCACCGGAGCGCCGTTCGCAGCGCCGCCATCGGTCGCACACGAGGCGAATTGTAAAAAATGCCTCAAAAGCTTCAGTCGCCAATTTAACAAGTTATTAATACCTGCTGTCAACTTCCTGACACGAAACCAAGGAGAACATGAGCTGATTTTAGATGAAAAATGTTAAGGCGAAGATAAACATTGCCATAGATAAACAGTTGTAAGGGCGAATAGAGAACATTTTTTAAAGACTTGTAAAACCTTAACAACACCTGTAACGCTTATAAACACTTGTAACATGCATAAAGCACGACTTTTTCCAGCATACGTAGCCACCGACTTATAGTGCACCATTCTGTGAATGTAAAATCTGGCAATATTTCAGAACATATTGTTTCAAGGACTTGTGATATTGATAACGTGCGTGCAATATCTTATGAAATATGTAATATCATAGAAATTATGCACTTTTCGCATTAGCTAATTGTCGCAACAGTAGATTGAGCTATAACACAGAAGGCACTTTAACCACTACACTATTAATTAGCATTAAATAATATTTTAAAATAGTTTCTCAGCACATAATTTTATTTTTATATGACTTTGATTTTTTTTCAACGTATTTACTTTTATGGGAATATGTATAATGCTGGTATTTGACAAACATTTGCACTCGTGATTCGATAATGAGGCAGAGGAAGGTTAAATAATAGTTTAGTAGTTTGTGACTGCGGGCCACCCATTCCCAGCATGATCCACGTGCCCATATCACCACTGTGGCGGGCTAGGCTTTGCATTAGATTACTCATTACAAATGGCTGACAGTGTTTACGGAAGTGGATCTTCCCTTTACAGCAGACTGACGGCGCTCATGTTTTTTAACCTGTTATAATATTTAGATAAGGAAGCAGCGCAAGGTTAAATGTTCGTTTAATCGCATGCGACAACGGGCCATGCATTCCCAACATGATCTATGCTACCATCACATCTGTATGCCGGGCTAGGCTCGGTGAATACCACATTTTAAACGTCTAGAGCCGTTTATATTTTTTATACAGCAGATTCACTTCGGTTTTGTTTTTCCACAACTTGTAATGAGTCGATAAGGAGGCAGCACCCGTCTTATCTCCATGTCTGACAGACTATTTGTTGAATTCATGTCTTCAAAGGCTCGAAAGGTATGCCGGAGTGGATCGCACACAAACAACAGATTGACGCTCCACTCTAGGTGATCGTTCAGCTGGTGCTCTCAAATTATTACACATGTAAGAATACAAGACGTACATTATATTTTATAGAAACATCTTTGGCGTGAGAGTTAATTTAATTTGCATTATGTTGTGATGCAACAAATGCTGCGGTGCACTTTACTAAAGTACGCTGAAACATAATGAGCCCATGTTCTTGTTCTATACCTCGTTGAACAATGTGGTCCCCAATGAAATATTTTGGGCCTTAAACAACGGGAAGCCACGTACTGAACCACGAATTATTTAGAACAGAGCTGTTTTAAAAGAACCGTTTGCATTTAAGGTTGATTGAAAATCGGCAATGAGGTCATTTGGAAGGGGTCTTTATCACAATTCAAGTTCATGTCATGTGATATAAATTTTAAGAGCGAGTGTACTGTTCCACTTCATATGTGGTACTATAGTACAGTGCCCGTAAATTGTTATTCCATAATGCGGTATACTGTAGCATAAAGCGTGTGTTATCGTCTTTTTTACTGAGAGTGGCCTATAGTGTCTTATGTTATTTGGAGACTTGACAGTGCGAGACGTCTTTTACAAACATAAACGAGGCAACTATTCCGTTAAAGGTCGCTTCGCGAGATTAATAGCGTAATGGCCTCAGAACAATGAAGGACTATCGGAACAATGTAAAACGAAGGGATAGTTAGGGGTTGAAGTGAAATGAGATGTGGAAGAAGATTAGCTGAGTCAGGTACAGTTAGATTAAGGAAGTTCTGTCGAAACCAGTCTATGGCTTTAGCGGCAGCTGACTGCAGACGAATAATCAATCTTTTCTACAGTAACGATCAAGTGCTGTAGGCTTTAGAAGCTGCTCAAAATTAAGTATTCCCTATAGTTCATAGCCCGGCGTAATTATGTTATTGAGGAATAACTCATGCAGCGTTTGTACCCTACTGAAGGAACGCTCAACTGTGCATGTCATTTTTTTGAACCGTGGCTGCCAGTTGTTTTATAGCGTCTTCATAATGCGGAATACAATCAAACTAAAATGTTGAGTGGAAACCAAAACAATGAAACTAAATAGACGACATTTTTTAGCGACACGTTTACAAATCATATGATTGACTAAAAGATAATTTAGAAGTTTGGCGGATCTGGAACATAATGATTATTAGATTAGCTTGTTATTTTTAGGACCATTATTTTTGGAATTGTTTACGACCGGCACATGTCTTTTATTGCAGTGCCTTATTTGCAACATTCGTCTTACACGTTAAAAATATTGACATTTTCAATATAAATACTTGATATAAATAATTGAAGTTTTTCGCAAATATCACTCTGCTGGTATAGTATTTCGGTAATAGTGTACGATTACACAGGGTGTGCAAAACAGTTGTCCGGAAAAGGTCGAAAATACGGGAAATGGCGTAGTTTTTTGGCGGTTATTATAATAACTTTTCTGAGGTCGTAGACATCTTAAGCTGAGTAGCCACTGTAGTTACGGCAGTAAATGAATGAAATGTAATAATTAACTTTTTTACTAGCCGTTCGCGTAAAATGGGAGAATAGCTGTGCTCCCCGCGGAGTGGTAATTGCCGCTGTGACATTTTCAAAAAACGGGATTCTGGTAATTATTCCGGAGGATTCAAATTCAACAAAATTCATCGGCGAAACCGAAACCGAATCTCCCATGAGCTCAACTAGCAGCCCACCAGAATGACGTCACTGTTCACGACGGCGATTACAGTTGTATAAGTTCTTCTGCATTTGTCAGCTTTCGTGGACCATACATGCTCCAATAGCGAACTAAAACTGCGCAACCAAGAAGCGAGGTATATCGACAATTGGTACAGCGACGCTCGCTCATTGTGGACGTCTCGACAGAGTATTGCAGTTGCGTTATTCTCAGTTTCTGTTTAGTTTTCGCCGGCGATATTGGTCAGATTTCATTGTTCGCTGGTGATTGCCACCGCTTGCTTTCGCGAAATCCCAGAGCGGCGACAAGCCTCTCGCAGGAAGGGCTGCAATTTTCCCAACTGACCCGACCACCTGGCACCAGTAAATAAATTTTTAATGACTACATTTCTTTAACCCTTTCAGCCGTGAATTTTTTTTAAACGGGTAGATAATTTTTTTCTTGTTTATTCGGCTTGACTACTACCACTAGAGCACAAAAATAATGTAATCTGAGCACACCATCAGAATATAAGAAAAATGGCGCCATGTCCCATATATAGGACACCAGGGCTTAGGGGTTGTAAGGTGAAATATGGTAAATTTAAATAATTCAAATTTTGTACCCTTTTAACGCGTGTAAATGTTGCGTAGCTAAACATGTAGCAACGATATATTCATTAGAGCGTCTGAAACGTAAAAAATCAAGTTTTCGCGCTCATGATACACAGCTCCTCATTGCACTTGAAAGGTCGTTGTCTAATTATTGGAAGCTTTGGAAAATCCAGCATCGCCAAGATGGCTCAATCCGGCTTTGCTGCGTCAAAATAACTACTGCCCATGTCTGCAAGGGCAAGCTGACCAAACTTCACTTCATCATCGTCATCTTCTAGCTCCCGCACGTTCCTTTCATGTTGTGCCGAAAACGTATTCAGACCTATTACGTACAATCTCGCTGTTGGGAACCGCTTGCATATTAGCTAAGAAATCACGGCGGGGTTCTCGAGTGGAATAACCAGAAATCGGAAGCTTACACAAGCACTACGGCTCTGGGTCAACATGCGGGAATTTGGGGCTCTGACAACCACTGAGCCCTGGTGTCCTATATTTAGGACATGAAGATTGTGCATTACTGCGGGTGACGCGTAAATGTTAGGGAAGAGTCAGTTTCTAAATAAGGAGGTCGACATGTTAGAAACACCAGAAAAAAGTATGGTAGCTACCGATACAATAGTTAACCTCTGAAATATCATCAAACATATGGTTCTGGCGATTGTCATCTTTTTCGCCTTCCGCCATCTTGCTTTCCACTTTACAGAATTTTGAGAAAGACGACGGTGAAAAAACTACTACTTACGTTTGCGCAGGTGTTTCCACAATACCTGAGACACTTTTTTTTACTTTCTAAGTTATTTAGGTCACATTTTGTAGCAATATTTGTTCGCGTCCTTTTTATAGGACACCAGGGCCGAAAGGGTTATTTGCTGTCGTAACTGATGCCTGTACTTATCTTAAGATATGTGCCACCACAGAAAAATAGTTATTATTCTGAAGGTGGCGTGACAGTAACCTTTTTTTTCTTAGTTTGGGGGGATTTTTTGGGCACATTCCTTAACACTATTCAGAAAAAATTGAAGGACACTTTGTACATTCCAAAATGTGTTCGGCGAAAGCGTGGGACCATTCCACTGACGGAAAGACCGACGGACGGAAAGGCCGACGGATGGACGGACGGACACCGGACGGACGGACGGACAGACAGACAGACGGACGGACGGACGGACGGACGGACGGACGGACAGACGGACGGAATGGGCAGTCGGACGGACGGACGGACAGACATCCGGACGGACGGATGGACAGACGGACGGACGGACGGACGGACAGACGGACGGAGAGACAGACGGATGGACGGACATCCGGACAGACGGACATCCGGACGGACAGACGGACGGACGGATGGACGGACAGTCGGACGGACATCCGTACGGACGGACGGATGGAGAGACGGACGGACGGACGGACAGACGGACATCTGGACGGACGGACAGACGGACGGACGGACGGACGCATGGACATCCGGATGGATGGACGGACGGACGGAAGGACAGACAGACGGACGGATGGACGGACGGACAGACGGACGGACGGACGGACGGACAGATGGACGCACGGGCGGACGGATGGACGGACGCCGGACGAACACCGGACGGACGTGAGCATCAGACATTAAAGGCTTTCGCCTTAAAATGACTGCTGATGTACAGGGTCGTCCACACTTGGTACGAACACGGCGCAGCGTGGCTACGCTCAGCGGTGCACCTGCGCATGCCGTGCGGCCGCGAATCGAAGCTGATTGGCGCAGGGGGCACAGGCAATGATTTTTCTCTTGTGATGACCTGGTGCGCCGAGCTTGCTTCACTGCGAAGTACGCCCAACCATCAGCACGTCATAAGCTATTGAGCGTGCTGTAACGGCGTTGCAAGAAAGCGCGCTTCGCTTACTGAAGCGTGTTGCGCAGTTTTAAGTTCGAAGAAAGTGTCTCAAAGACGCGACCCATGGCTGAATAAAATGTTCATGGCTTTGCTGAATGGCACTCGCATTTTTCACTCGCATTTTGCGATTACTAACGCTTTGTTCGGGTGAGCTACAAACAGGGGACTGGACTCAAGCATTTTTTTTCTCGTGAGGCGCTCCATACGTTCCCCAAGCATTGAAACATAAGCGTGAAACAAAAGCTCTCTATTTCGGAATCGGCGTCCAGAGTTGACTCATTCTGGAGTTTAGAATCGATATGTTTCTCGAATGCTGATGTCACGTCCCCTTTAGAAATGGACCACATATGTGATATGGGAAATGCGTTGTTTCAAATGGTAGCGTTAGGTGACGTTTCCAGGTTCGTTTCCTCTGTTGAAGGAGTCGTCTACAACACCCTTTTGTCCTGCGAAAAATGTTACGTGGGACAGATAGGGCGCTACTCGAATGACCAGCTAAGAGAGCATCGAACCCCGGTTTCATCGCTTGATGCGGTAGGCTACATGGCCGATCATTGCAAGCGGTGTGGGTGCGCCCCAGCATTCGGTGCAACTCGGGTGTTGGGACGGGGTCATGACAGTATCCGACGTAAGAACTGTGAGGCCATGGATATACACAGGGAGGCAGATAGGTGTGTAAGTGGGCCATCAATTGTCCTATCCAAAACAGATTCGCTTCTTCGAAGGGCGAATGCACGACGTGTAGCTTGGCACGGGCAGCTTACATTTACGGCAGAGTGGGAACGTTACTACCAGTTAAGATATTTTTTTTTGCTTTTCGCTTTAATGTCAAAAATATTCAGTTGATATCTAGCGGTCGTCCTGTGTGCATCATTCTCTTTCGTTGATTTCTTCCGCTATATAATGTATTTCAGTAACAACCACCTAGCCCAAATTTCAGCTTTACCCATTATACCACTTATCATTTATTTTCGTCATACAGTCACGTCACGCAATGCCAGATTTCTTGTAAATCAAGCTCGCGAAACGGTCGCGTGCCTGCCATGAGCGTGGCATGAAAGTCATGTTGCACAGGACATTAACACTTGACACTTCTGTTGGTCTTACAGTCACATCACGCAATACCAAAGCTGGTGTATATCAAGCTAGCGAAATGGCCATCAGCGTATCATGAGCGTGGACTATAAATCATGTTTTACATGACATGCACGTCATGATTTTCATATTAAAACCAGTCATTTATGTTGGTCATGCAGAAATGTTCATCAGAGGAATTTTTGGATGTATCAGTTAAGGAAACGGCCGGCGCACACCACAGCCATGGCGTGTAAACCATACCGTTCATGACAAGTTAGTCGCGATCTTCATGGTATGAGCACTCATTCATGTTCGTCATACAGTCAAGCTATGTTATACCAATCTTGGTATAAATCCGAATAACGATACCGTATGGAGAGCACAAAGTCGTAGGCGGCTTGATAGATAGATAGATAGATAGATAGATAGATAGATAGATAGATAGATAGATAGATAGATAGATAGATAGATAGATAGATAGATAGATAGAGAGATAGATAGATAGGCTCAAATTCGCCGATTGTCGCCTAGAAATGCTTCGCATTTAAAGGCGTCTTTGAAGTTTTTTGACAAACATGAAGTTGGGATTATTTCTACAACAACACGAGTTATTAACACCATAGCATCAACGACTTCGTATCGCAGAAATTCTAGCATCGGCTACTGTGTCGGCATTGTTGATTGAAACGAGAAGTGAGGGTTCTCCGTGAGCGAAAGGAAATCAACGAAGTTGCAAATAAAACAAATAATAAACACTACGGGAGCTTCACATGCCAAGAGTGAAGAAAGTGTGGAGCGGGGCAGCCTTCTTTGTTTGTCTTCGGTTTTCTCTTTGTTTCCTCCAATCTCTCTTTCACTATGTCTTTTCAAGCTTTTTCTGTCTTTCTTATCTCTTTATTGCTATTTCAATTTATTTTTTTTTAACTATGCTTCCTTTGTTTCTCTATCTTTCTATTTCTCGATTACCTCGTCTTTTTTTCTTTTAATAAGTGGTTTTGCCTGCTTTATGCCGATCGACGACAGCATGCGGCAGGCCGGGTTCCTAAAGAGCGGTGCACTTAATGTCATTATCAGGAGGCTGGAAGAACAAACGGAAGAATACTTCTCCTTGGCGCGAGCGTGCGCCCAACACGCAGTAGATGGCTGTGATATACGTGGTTTCCCCTTCGCTACGCTGTAGAGCACATGTAAGCGTGATCGCTCGTCGCCCTGGTGACAAGCGGTCATGCTTATGTGTGCTCGAGCAACGCTCGTGAACGTTACAGCGATAGGCGGTGACGCTCGTCGCCGCTCACGGTTGGCCGGATAGTTTTCCGACCATGCGCAAGAGAGGAGGCACCGATGTGCGCAGGGATCAAAACTGCGGTAATACCAGCAGATGTCGGACTGCTGTGTTTCACAGTTGCGCTTTCTCTCGAAGGATGGGAAATGTCGACAAGATGGGGAACGGCAACGTCGACGTGAAGGAGGAGAAACGCTCCTACGAGTGGTGGCAACCAGAACCTTCTCCATTCTATCGCATAACTCAGGGACGGGAAATGTTCTTGATGCGGGCTCGGACCGCTTTTTTCAGTGAAGGGCTGACAGCGCGTGATGGAGGAGCCGGAATTGCAGCTGCAACCAATGGATGTGGATTGGCTACTTCCATAACCTTGTCGGCCAATATGACAAATTCTGGGTTGAAGCAGTGGCCAGCGCCATCTAGACTCGGGCGGACTAACGCTGAAAGAATAGCTCACCGGCCATAGCCTCCTATATTTTGAAAAAAATGTAGGAGGCTATGCACCGACGAAGGTGTCCGTGGTGGAAGCGCGTGGACCAAGAAGATTAAGGAATCGACGCAGTAACTGGCTTGGTCGTTGATTGCCGAGCGCTTCGGTTGAAAGTAGGTGTTGCAACCATGAGCGTTCCGACATAGCTCTTTAGTCCTGTATAACGACCTCGATTACGTCATCACGCGACTCTGGTAGGTCGTGCACGAGCGAATGCAGAAGGTTGGAAATCACCTCGATAATGGTCCCTGGAAGCGCGTCGACCACAAGGCAGTACTTGCGAATCCGGGACATTATCTGTGAGTGTTCAAAACGGGCATCTGCTTGGATTAATCACACTGATTGGATCCGTTCCCAAAATGCTGGCAGTCATATGGTGTTCGAGACAACCTCCTGGTTTGAGAGGTCTCGATATCTGCCGTGTTGGTCGATGCTTTCTGGCGTTCGTTGTGGAGGGTTGACATGGCTCCATGTCGTTTTGTTTCGCCTTGCACATTATGATCAGGCGCAGGTTTCTACTAGATCCAAACGTACGCGGTCACCTATTGTGGAGCAGAAGAGTGCGACTCGACAATACCTACGAGTGCCTGAGCTTAAACACCACTGACTTTTCTTTATGCGCCCCTCGCGACAGACTTGCTGTCGCGCCGCTCGACGTCTGGTCTGACCTTTGCTTCCTTCACCGTGCAATCCCGTTGATGTCGGTGGCGCTGAAACACCAAGCGATAACGGCAGAATGTGCCAGCCCAGGCCCCAAAAGTCCTTGGCATGCAAAATGTTCCTCTGCGTAACAAGCAGTTGTTCTACCATTGACCCGCACTATTTCTTGAAACTGCTTTGCAAAAAACGCTATATGAATTTCATGGAGTGGAAACAAATTTCTTAACGCATACAATCTTGCTTGGCTACAGCCTAGAATCGTGCCAGGCGTCATAAGATGCAAACTGCGCAACGAGTTGGTGTTTTTAAACTCCCACACATATAATGAGCTCCGACATCTGTAATCATTATGGCAGCAAAAGTATCAGGAAAGTCTCTAGCGGCGTAGCTTCACGTATAGGCTTACGGACCCGTATTGGGCCCTTAGCTAACTCGCAAAAGAAACAATTTTGGTGCATTGATCACTTTGCAACTGTACTTGCAGTAGGTATTCTAGAATAGTTTGATACCGCCAATATTGCAGCGCACAGACGCTCGTTTCCTTGGGGCACGGTTGAGGCATCAACCGAGAACGGAAGCGAGGCTAGCATTTGAGAAGGCGATGCGCATTCGAACTCTTGAATGCGAAGTTCAGGCGTTCTCCATGTTTTGAATGACTGCTTGGAACAAAACTTTTGGACAAAAGTTTTGAGCATAATTCTGAAGCTTCTTTGTGAGAATTACATACAAATGATGATTAAATTTAAATATAAACTATTTTGGAAGCATGAATGCCATTGGAAGGCTTTTCGAACAAACGTGCGATATCACGTCATTATAGCCTAGGCTTTGTTTTTTCGGTGAGTGAAATATGAAGACCGTCTCCACCAGAGTGTGAACACGCTTGTTGGATACATTCATTTGCATTTTAGAGCCTGTTGTTAATCTTGCTATTTGCTATAGTTAAGTCGCTTGCTTCATTGTGAGTAAATAACATTAAAGTCAATGTAAATTACCACTGTAGTACTGCACGTACTGGAGGGTAAATCAGTAACAATCAAAAGTAATCGTCCAAGAACGAAACACAGTGGCACCACATATTCATATACTTTCGTATGCCTGTTTTCTGTCAAAATGTGATATATTCGTGCTACGCTAGCAATATCCAATGTTTATTCCTAGACGTGTACCAGTAATTTTCTAGAGATTTTGTATATCAATGTCTCCCCGTCAGATCTCGTAACTATCCGATTGTAATGCATATCACAAACGCTGCATCGTTTTTCGCAAAGATACTGAATAAAATTGACTGGACATGACTTGTTTACATATAGCATTAAAAGCGTTAAGAAAGCCTAAACGCCCTTCTAGAGTCACGAAAACAGCAATGTTACTACCAACAACAAAAAAAATATCAGTAATTATAAGGTAATCAGAACATGATTCTTCCATCGCTGTACCAAAAGTGAGAGAATCGTGATAGAGTGATAATAAGCTGCCATGTTCAAAAGGCCATATTTAAACTGAAGTCGGCGATGTTGATTTGGGAGATGTAGGAAAGCTTCAATAGCGTCAGTCTGTTGTACGGATGAGTGAACTATAAACTTTTCAAGCGGTTTAAAAGCGAAATTGCACCGTTTGTGCCTAGCCTGGCGTACAATGCGAGGGACTCATACATCACGGCGGGTTCAATTGCCCTGTCTTTATGCTCTACTAAGCTAACGTTGAACACTGCGATGCTTGTGTACTTACTCATGATTGTTAAAGTTTGCCAAGGTTCCGCGCAATGTATGATTTCGTGAGAACTAAGATATTTAAACAAAACTAAAACTAAAACGGCGCCGCTGGGAGCGCCAACAGCAAGATTCACCAATGCCTACACCTGTCAGCAATAACGCAGATCAGCAGAACTGTCTTCCCCCTCGACAACCAGGAGGCCGGGACCGGTCAAGATCCCGTTCACGGTCCAGATACAGGTCACGGAGCCGAACACCTGGTCCACAAGCGTTGAGGTGGGCCAGACGTAGTTGAGTGAACGCAGCATGGGTCTGAGGAGGCCGCATCTCAGAACGCACTGAACGAGTTGGAGTCAGAGATAATACTACTCAAACAAATACTAACTCAATGAAATCAGAAAATGAATGCTCTAAGCGAGGGAAACTGTACGCTTAAAGAGGATCTTCGTAGATCTAAGCACTCAGAGCAAACCCCAGTAAATGTCCCCGCACAACCCATACTTGAAGCACCCGTGGATCAAATGGAGGAGGGGGCAGCCCCCGCGCCACCTAAACGTAAAGCGGAAACTGCGGCTAGTGAGGACAAACCTACACGCATTATCACCAGTAATACCGCTCTTACCGACCTCATAAAACCAGTTAAGGAACTTAGTGAGTGGATGACCACCACCTCTCACCTCATACCTACTCTCGAGGATCCTGTAGATTCGCTTACTCCACTAATACAGCAACGAAATGAGCACTTGAACCAAAGAATGCTAGCATTGGAGTATTGGGCCTTCCCGCAGCCATCGAACGGAATGGTGCCCGGAGGTCAAACTTCGCAGCCCACTTCGCCGCCAACCAGGTTTGATTCAGCCGGCAACATTTATACCCCCCAATCCTCACCATGGCTAGTCAATCCACGTAGAACATCTGGCAATAGAATTGTCGAAGCTACGTGAATCAGAAAGCTGTTTTAACCCAGCATATTCGCAATAAAAAGAAGCCAGATATTGTTCTTATTCAGGAGTCACACGGTCTCGCCAAATTGGCAGGGTACCGTGCAATTGGCTGCGCCACTGGAGAGACTACTGCCCTTACAACACTAGTTCGCAGAGACCACACTGTTAAACAACACGATACTAAAATTACGCACATCGATAACATCCTCATTGAACTCATACCACATCGCAAAACGCACGCTAGCCTTTTCATTATTAACATACCGGGTGAAATCGATGGTTTGACGAAACATCGTCTGGTCGGGAAGAAGTATGAGGAAACGAAAAGAATGAGCGCCGACCAAATGAAAAGGGTTTAAAACATTTAAAAAAGAGACGTTTCGGCTACCGTACGGTAGCCTTGTTCACAGTAAAGTGGCCCAGCGAAGCGGGCTTATGTCCGTTTTAGAACATTGCCGAGACACCTGGCGTACGCTGGTGGCAGATTGCCATCATTCCTGTTCAGCGTTTTTTTCGTAGTCTGGATAAGGAGAGATTCCAGATATTGACGCAAACACCAGTTTCTTTCCTTTGCGATTACAGTTGCCTTGGTCCAGTCAATGTTGTGATTAGAGGCAGCCACGTGTTCCGCAAGTGCGTTGGATACTACGTTTTTCTTCCTGACGTCATTCATGTGGTCCTTCAGTCGTCTTTCAAAATTACCGCTCTCCCCGATATAAACAAAGTCGCAGTCTGCACATGGAATTTTATAAACAATGCCAGGGAACTTTTCTTTCTTGAGCGGGTCCTTCACATGTACCAGCTCGTGTTTAAGTTTACGGGCAGGAACATGCGCGACGTGTACGTCGAACGTTCGCAGTACCCGTGCCAACGCTTCACTAACACCAGGCACATAGGGAATGGCTGCACGAGCTTGGGGCTGCACCGCGCGGGATGAGGCGAAGTTGCGCGTGCGGTGCTCTACGGAACGAACAAAATTGATAGGGTACCCGTTGTCAGAAAGTTCGCTGCGCACTTTGGAAAGGTGAGAGGCACGGTCAGTGTCACTGGAGCAAATCCTATGCGCTCTCTGTATCAGGGAAGCGGCAAGAGAACGCTTGTGGCAGGCCGTGTGGACTGACTTGTAATGTAGGTAACGTCCGGTGTGCGTCGCCTTCCTAAAGACACCAAAAGAAAGGCGGCCGTTTTTCCTCTCTACAAGTACGTCCAGGAAAGGTAGACGGCCAGAGACCTCCACTTCAGTTGTGAACTGGATGGATGTCTCTACGCTGTTCAAATGCGCCGAGAATGCCTCCAAAGCCCCTTTCTTGATGACGCAAAAACAGTCGTCAATATAGCGCAGGCAAAATCTTCGGGGGACTGTCAAAAGACGTCAGAGCACGTGTCTCTACCGACTCCATGGCAAGGTTTGCCGCCGTGACCGAAATTGAAGCGCCCATCGCGGTTCCATGCACCTGCTTTTAGAGAATATCATGAAACACAAAGTATGTGTTTTCCAGACAGAACTTAAGAAGCTTCAAAAGATCTGGTGCGTCTATTGGTGATCTGTCCCCAATTTTATCGTCGGACTGCAAGGCAGCCTCACACACCTCAACGGCCAGATCCACTGGAACACTGGTGAAAAGAGACTTCACATCAAAGGATACCAAGATCTCATCATCGTCAACCGTGACGTCCCGCACCTTTTCGATGAAATCATAGGAGTTCCGAATGAAGGAAGTGCCTTTTCCCACGAGAGGTGCGAACACGCGATGAAGGTATCCAGAAATCCTGCACAGGGGCGAACGTGTGAAGTCCACAATCGGACGCAAGGGGATACCTGGCTTGTGGATCTTCGGCAACCCGTACAACGCCGGCGCCGAGCCGTTGTGACAGAGGAGCGAGTAGTATAGGGACTTTTTGTGTGGAGGAACAAAACGAAAGACGTCGGCGAGAAGCTTCTGAAGCTCCCTTTCCACTTTGAGCGTGGGATTCCGCTTAAGACGGACGTACGTGCCACCGTCTTCAAGCAGGGCGGTCAATTTGCTTTCGTAGTCTTTTTTTGTCCATTATGACGGTGGCGTTACCCTTGTCAGCGGGTAGAATGACGATGTCTGAGTTCCTGCGGAGACTCTTCACAGCACTAGCTTGCTCAGGAGGTAGGACCGACGAGGTCCGACGAGGAAGCCTTGCAAGGACGCTTATAGCACGGGTTCGAGCTTCTTCTCGTCGGGGGCGGTCAATGTAGTCGATGGCGCGCTCGACCGCACAGATCATCTTGAATTTGTCTGGTGCAGGTCCAGTATTAAAATTGAGACCCAACTCGAGAACGGCAAGTTCCTCAGGAGTGGGGACGTAAGATGATACGTTGTGCACGGCGGACATGGCACGGCCACGCGGAACGCAAGGGCGCAAAGGCTGCAGTCTTGCCAACTTGTTGCCGTGGGCTAGCTTGGTACGTTTAGCATGAGCATCAGCCTTGAGCCACGCATGCGCCTGAATGGCGGTGAAGCCACTAGGACACAGTTTCTGAAGACGACGGCGAGCATGGAATTCCTGGTTGTGCAGACGTTTTATTGTGTCCTTGCAGTCGAGAATCCTGGCCTGTAGGAGCTGCCGTTCCGCTCTTGAAACGACGCTGTGCCCAAAAGGCGTGGCGACCGGCCGGAGCAGGCGGAGTGAACGCGGCATCAGTCCTCGCGCTTTGCAGGAAAGATTGAAGTCTAGATGGGCCTTGAACGAAGAAACCCGGACGCACAGCGAAACGTACTGACGGACTTGAGTTACTAACGATTGGCCGAACGTCTGTCGTAGCTTGATGAAATCGATGGTTTGACGAAACATCGTCTGGTCGGGAAGAAGTATGAGCAAACGAAAAGAATGAGCGCCGACCAATTGAAAAAGGTTTAGAACATTTAAAAAAGGGACGTTTCGGCTACCGTACGGTAACCTTGTTCACAGTAAAGTGGCCCAGCGAAGCGGGCTTATGTCCGTTTTAGAACATTGCCGAGACACCTGGCGTACGCTGGTGGCAGATTGCCATCATTCCTGTTCAGCGTTTTTTTCGTAGTCTGGATAAGGAGAGATTCCAGATATTGACGCGAACACCAGTTTCTTTCCTTTGCGATTACAGTTGCCTTGGTCCAGTCAATGTTGTGATTAGAGGCAGCCACGTGTTCCGCAAGTGCGTTGGACACTACGTTTTTCTTCCTGACGTCATTCATGTGGTCCTTCAGTCGTCTTTCAAAATTACCGCTCTCCCCGATATAAACATAGTCGCAGTCTGCACATGGAATTTTATAAACAATGCCTGGGAACTTTTATTTCTTGAGCGGGTCCTTCACATGTACCAGTTCGTGTTTAAGTTTACGGGCAGGAACATGCGCGACGTGTACGTCGAACGTTCGCAGTACCCGTGCCAACGCTTCACTAACACCAGGCACATAGGGAATGGCTGCACGAGCTTGGGGCTGCACCGCGCGGGATGAGGCGAAGTTGCGCGTGCGGTGCTCTACGGAACGAACAAAATTGATAGGGTACCCATTGTCAGAAAGTTCGCTGCGCACTTTGGAAAGGTCAGAGGCGCGGTCAGTGGCACTGGAGCAAATCCTATGCGCTCTCTGTATCAGGGAAGCGGCAAGAGAACGCTTGTGGCAGGCCGGGTGGACTGACTTGTAATGTAGGCAACGTCCGGTGTGCGTCGCCTTCCTAAAGACACCAAAAGAAAGGCGGCCGTTTTTCCTCTCTACAAGTACGTCCAGGAAAGGTAGATGGCCAGAGACCTCCACTTCAGTTGTGAACTGGATGGATGTCTCTACGCTGTTCAAATGCGCCGAGAATGCCTCGAAAGCCCCCTTTCTTGATGAACATGGACTTTCTTGATGAACATGTATGAACAGTCTTACAGGCTCACTAATGCAGCATTCTAATGGATGCATCTTTCTGA
>JALIZH010021473.1:0-25048 GCA_030522465.1 Rhipicephalus appendiculatus
AAACTGGACCGATAAATCTTAGAAGCCGCTCTGATTGAAGATTATGGACCCAACATGTGCGCGAGTGTCGCTTCAGTAACACTCTCAAATAAAGAAGCGCGTTTCATTAATGGTAACATTTAAGCGCGTTTGCTTTCCCCTATCTCTATTTAGTTCCGGCTGCTTTTTAGCTTCTAGCTTTTTATCTTGTTT
This sequence comes from Rhipicephalus appendiculatus, assembly GCA_030522465.1. Taxonomy (NCBI): domain Eukaryota; kingdom Metazoa; phylum Arthropoda; class Arachnida; order Ixodida; family Ixodidae; genus Rhipicephalus; species Rhipicephalus appendiculatus. The sequence continues at coordinate 193 of JALIZH010021473.1, forward strand.
TCTCTTTCCCCGGTTTTAGGTAGTACTCTGCGTATCTACTTGCCACTTATCATTCGGTCATTTTTGTGAATTCATTTTCCACTTGTGAATTCATTTTCCACTCATGGGGGTGTATCTCGCGCCTGGCTCTTGTGTTGGTGTTTTTTGTTGCTGATCATCGAAAGTCTTTTGCTCATGCGCACATGGTCTAGCTGCGGCGACGTTTTTCAATAAATTTTCACAGTCGTTAGTGGCGCTTAAGTGTCTCTCCTTTTGTTGTCCCGTTCATTGCGCTTCATTTCACCAAGTAAGAACCCTTGTATACATCGCTGATCTCCACTAGGGGGAGCTGGATGGCGCATCGAGCGCGCGGGCATGAAGCCACCGGAAGTCACCATTATTGTCCCGGAAGCCACCGTCATGACCAGTCGACTGCTGCCGGCGCGATGGCTTTTCTCTTCTTTTCTAAAGCAACGCCTGCCTGTAGCGCAATAAACTGTACGAATCAACCGGAAAAGTGGTCAGCGAAGACATTTCACGCGTAAGTACCTTAAAGTTGTATTACAGTTTTACTCATTTTGCGAGGAAATCGTGGTATTTAATCGCTTCTTTAACGAGGTGAGTTGAAGGTGTTTGGTTTTTGCCGTGCAGTTACCCACGCTCGAGGCCTCAAATATACGAGAAGTGGGTGATTAACTTAAAAAGGAACAACTGGACGCTGTCTCCAGAAAGAAGACTTTGCAGCGACTATTTTGCCATTTCATGTTTCAGAAAAGGCTGGGGCTGGAATTTTTTTTCCTCACAGCTACACTGGTCGTTTTCCGTAAAACTCCCAGATTACACAAAAATATTTTTGGCTGTATTCTTAGGTGTTATTTTAGCCCTACGTAAGCTTCACATATCCATAACTTCTGTGGCAATAGTTACAGATTCATTATCATTGTGTTCTGCTCTAACAGCTCCAACAGAATCGCATGCTGTTAGGATTATTGCGCTCATTTGTTCCAAATCGATTGCGAAACCTGTGATGAATTTGAGTGCTGGGACACAAAGCGATAGTACAGAATGAAGTTGCGGACACTTTGGCAAAGGCTTCCCTTGATGCTCCAGTTCTTGCTCTCCTTCCAGTTACGGCGTTTGTCGCTGCGGCCAGATTCAGAAAGTATGCTTTGTCGGTGCTTACTACAAGTCTCGCTTTATCACCGGATTTTCAGCCCCTTCAGTTTACTTGGAGCAGCAAATGGTGTCAGACAAGACGGACAGAAGTAGTAATGACCAGACTGCGATGTAGAATCCCAAATCTTAATTTATACATGCACAGAGCTGGCCTGGCGATCTCTCCTTCGTGCTCATTTTGCAACGAGACCCAAACAATCGAACACTTCTTGCTGAACTGCCGACGTTTTTCCTCATATAGGTAACGAACTATCGAAATTATATTGCGGCAACTTGGTCTACCAGTTACGTCCACCGTCCTGTTAGCATTTAGGGCCTCTGCGCTTGGACACTCGGACAGGAATACATTCAGTGCTGTCGAAAAGTTCAAATGCGAATCAAATGGATTTATTAGTAGAATCAAGCGCTAATAATTCTATATTACGTCACCCTAGTAAAGAGATCTTTGGTCATTGGAGGGTTCCGAAAAATCGTGTAAGCTAGAATTAGGATTCATCATAATTAACGCTTCATTATAATTGCATCTGTAACTTCTACTAGCATTTAAAAAATGATGATAACAAATCCAGACTGTACGATCCGCCCGACTCTGGGCCGGTCCCCCCTGAGTGGGTAGGTGCCAGTCATCCAAGAAGCATCATCATCATCATCATAATAAACAGGACACGCGTGAACTAACAACTGCCACAGTTGTTACATCTTTGTGTTTGAGCAACGCGCAGCAAGTGTCGCCAATTCGAAACCCAAGCAGAACCAGACGCTCTTAGATGTTCCTTTTTCTTTTCAACTACCCGCGCCTGAAGTGACCCCTCTGCGTCTCCTGCCAAGCGGTGGCGTTTGACCCAAAGGGTTCCCGGCGTTGTTTTATTTTTCTGTCCACATCACGAGTGGGTAGAGGAAGGGCCACTTTTTCGTGCGCGTCTCAAGGGCATTTTTCGAATTGAAAAAAAAAAATGTGGGAGAGTTGCGTGGTAGAAAACACGCTCAAGCTCCTCCTAGATCTGCCTACAGCCAGCGGTAAATGGTGTATATAATTAGCTTGCCCTTAAAATTCCGGCGCAAGCAAGGCGCGTGGTATAATTGTACCAAGGCAGCGCGCTGCGGAGCGAGGGGTCGCTGGTTCGAATGCCCCGGTCGGGTACTACGGATTTTTTTCTGATTTATTTTTCTTTCGTGCCTTTTTAATATATATATACATACATACAAATACATATCCGGGACATGACGGCGACGACAAAAATTCGCCGAGAGTGTCCATGTGATTGCTATCGCAATACGTAATTCCGCGGAGCATTTTCTTTCGGTGTTATCTAACTGATGAGTAATTGTAAGGTTAGATGTACGTTACAGCACTCCGCCGTATGCCTACCAGTGTTGCGGAGTTGCCACTCCGGAATTGGAATGACGCCGGAATCATTCCACATTTTCGCGACCCCGGAATGGAATGGGGGACAACGCTTGGAGGAGTGGAATGGGAATGGAATTAAGCGCCTTTTTCTCGGAATGGAATGGGAATGGAATTACGTCTTTTCCGAAGATAGAACACGTTTTCTTCCACACGCTGTTTTTCGAACTTCAGATATTGGTAAGTCAGAGCCTCGAATTTAACAATAAAGCAGTATTTTTTAAAATGGCTTGGCTGATTACAAGCACGGTACATTTAAAAGCACCGCGCCAACTACAATTCTTTCCTTATATGGACTATGTCGCTCCGAAGTTTGTCTCTATTCTTCGCGCCAACCGCGGTTCTATGCCGTTGGTATCCGCCGTGCGGAACTACGGCGTTGTGATTTTTTTCCTCGGCGGCGCCCCAGCCGCCTGCTGCCTCCCCGACCCTTTACTTCTTTGTTTTTGCTTCTGTCCCCGTCGGCGACTCGGACGCATATTCGGAAAAGCGCTTCTCCAAGTTGTGATGCGTATTGACGCTGGCGGGATGCTTGTGTTCACTGCAAACTTTCGTATACCAGCTTGCGCGCCGTCTCACCTCAAGCTCCCCCTCCCCCACACCCTTTTGCAGTTCTGTCCCCCCATGTCTAGACACATGGGCGCCTTTGCCCGAAACTCTGTCGACGAAGGTTTTGTAGGTCAGCGCAGCGCACAGTCGTACACGATGAACCTTGAGCCTGTCTGCCCTCCCCCTCTGTACAGAGAGAGAGACAGAGAATAAACTTTTGAAAGCACTGGTTTCGGGAAGCCAGCCGAAGCAGGAGAGCCCACGTAAACCACGGCCACGGTGGCGCCTCACCGAGTCCCGACGCGACGATTCGCGCCGAAGCAAACGCACGTTCGCTCTGTTCTAGGCCATGGGGAGGTCTGGGTGGCGCCGCCGCTGCTGCCGCGCCGGCGCCTATTGGCGGCCACAGAAGCACTGCCATGACGCACTACTGGCACTACCGCACTGGCTTCTGCGCCCAGCGGCTCACGCACGCAGTTAAGGAAGTCCGCCAACATGGCACATTGGAAACAATTTTTCGAAGTTACCCGCGAAGAGAACAAACAAGCTGCACGCTTTGCTCCAGAAACTATACATGCTGTAGTCGGAGTTTCATCTAATTTGATTCGGCACCTGAAAAGAAACGCACAAACGTGAGTACACGCAACGAGAGAAAGGGCTGGCAAACCAGCCGAAGATAACGTCCGCCTTCACCGCTGGGTGCAGCTCTGTGCCTGTTCATCGAAAGGCTGCTCTTGACGACGCCATAATTAACATGATTTGCACTGACACGGAGCCATTTCGTGTTGTCGAGAGGGAGGGATTCCGACAATTCGTAACGGTAAGTTTGACAATGATACAAGCCGCCTTTCATCAAAGTAACTGCTTTTTATTCTTTCGAATCCAGGTCGCCGTGCCGGGCTACAAGATGCCATCGCGGGATGACCTCAGAGAGAAGTTCCTGCCCGGGAAAGTATGAGAGCTGAAGACCAAAATATCATCGTCCTTTGGCGGGAGCGGAGTACGTCTGTATCGCACTAGATGTATGGACGTCGCGGTCTATGGAGGGTTTCCTGGCGGTCGAAGCAACATTCGTGGACAGCGACTTCGCGGCTCACACGCACCTCCTCAGTTTCACTCGCCCTGACGGGGAGCCACACAGGTGCTCGGATCCGCTGCGAGTATAACGCAACCAGGGGCGTAGCCAGAAATTTTTTTTCGGGGGGGGGGGGCGGGGGGCACCTCCTTGATTTCGGGGAGGGCACCTCCTTGAAATGGCCATTTTTCGCTATATATGCCATGGCGAAAAAAAAATTCGGGGGGGGGGGGGGGTACGTGCCCGGTGTGCCACCCCTTGGCTACGCCACTGGACGCAACGTTGCTGCAGTGGAACATGGCTGACAAGGTTAAATATGTGTTTTCGTACAATTTCGCTTCCGTTGACTGTTTTTATTTCATTTTACAGGTCCTTCGCGTGGCGACAGATAACGCTTCATCAATGATAAAGGCATTTGCATTTACCGGGTGGGAGACGGAAGAGGACGATGACAGTTTCGACGACGGCCCGGAACGCTTTACCAAGGAGGCTTTTAAGCGAGTTCCATCAGTCCGGAGCAATTTCGATTCGGCTGCGCCGCCCACAGCCTGCAGCTTGCCGTAAAAGACGCCATTAGGCAGGTATGCGCTATTAATAAACATAATTGGTTTCATCTTTTGTGCATTGATAGATACGTCGTTCATTTATTACCTATTTTCATGGAACAATTGTTTGGACCAAGTTTTGTGATAATTTGCCATGAATGCACCGGTAGAGAGTGTAGGAATATAATAATTGTAGTTTGAAAAGTAAGGGCGGACAACTGTGCTTATTATAGTTTCGATACATCGAAAGCATTATTGTGCAATTACCCCAGCTCAAGTTTAGCCGAATTTTCGAGCGTGCTGCGCTTTTTCATCTTGGAAATCATCGTGCATTTGCTGCCATGGCCGAGGTCATGAACTCTCCATCCCATCAAATAGTGGCTGCGGATCATTTTTCAGCCGCAGGCCAGGCACCAAGCTTACGCGACTTCGAGGTCTGCTCTCACCACGTCAATCAACCGTTCCGAAGTACATCTAAAGACGAACAAAAATGAACAAAACTGGCATATCACGTAAACAACGCCCACGGTGTCCCGAAGTTACATTTTAAAAGATTTGAATTTCGTTGATTCCTTGTTCAAGCTATTTTTGTCTCATTGTATTTTGTGCTCTTTGGTAGTTTTCTCCTTTGATATCCCCCCTATTGTTTTATTTATATTTTGTTACACCCTCTCCCTCCCCGCATGGGAAAATACTAGCAGCACAGTGTACTGCTAGTATGTTTATTTGAATTACGAAGCCCATTTCATTAAGATAATAACAGCCGTAGTGCGTAGCTATGGCACTACGTGCACGACATTTATTCTTAAAGAACAGGAAGGTGCAGCCTATGCGCTAATGCGCACTCAATTTTTCGGAGGGCTAGAAAAAAACGGCTGTGTCTGCCCCTATTTTATTTCGTCTACTGCAGTCTTGAGTGTCAGTGTGTCGTGGAGTGTAATACCGTACAATTACATATGCCGTCATTCTCTTTCTGGAACTCTGTCGCACTGTATGTTTGCTGTTTGCGCTACCTGTACTTGCAGTGTCAATATGCACTAATTGTCGTCCTCACTTTATCTTAGGACCCAAATGCCGAGAAAGTCGTACAAAAAATGTGGCGCCATTGTTGCGTCTATACGCAAGAGCACCGCCGACACTGGAAGAAGTGTTGAATGTGGCCGGTCTGTATTTGGAATCTCACAACGCGACGAGGTGGAACTCGCAGCTGCGAATGATGAGAAAGCTCGTAACCACTTTTTCGAGTCATCCAGGCCTGACAGAAAGTCCGCACGCGTGCAAGAAGGCTAAACTGTCTAAATATCAACTGAGGCTGGCAACAGACTTGATTGAGCTTCTCTCCCCTGTAGAGGAAGCCACGGAGTTGCTGCAGAAAAGGCACGAACAGCCGGTCTTTTGCTTCCCGCGTTGCGAAATATCGAAGTTTGCCTCGCGGAAACCTTAAGCAAAGGCACACTTCTTTGCAAAGAGGCGGCTAAAGGCCTACAACGCAGCCTGGAGAAGCGGTTCGCAAGCACGTGGACTCACTATTTTTTTGATGGGTGCCCTCCTAGACCCACGGTTTAAGTCTTCTTGGTGCTCAGCTGCAACAGCCGAGCAGATGCGTTCTGTTGTGCTGGGGAGGGGACCTCTTTTGTTAGGGCAGGACAGCGCCAGCACCGTCGCGAATGCAGACTCTGAAGCAGGGCCAAGCAGACTGATGTTTAAAAACATCAGGCAAAATGATAATGCCCACCAAGATAACACGCCTAGATCCAATGCAGGGGAAATTTCTCTTTACCTTTCAGAAGGAACTTGCGCAGACACAGTTAAGCCCCTTCCCTATTGGAAAGGGAACGAAAGCCGCTTTCCCCTGCTTTCCCGCCTCGCAAGGGCAGTTTTCACTGTGAATGCGACGTCAGCTGACGTGGAACGTGTGTTTTCTGCGGCATCCCTGATAATGACAGCGAAGCGAAACCGGCTGTCAAGCACCTCTTTCGAGCAGCTCATGTTTGTGAATCGCAACACATAGGTAGACGGGAATTGTTTTATCGCACTTCTTTTTTTCTTTTTTTAGAACCAACCGTTGAAGCAGCCGTCGTGCACACTTCGGGTTTTGAAAACTAAACGGCGAAGCGCCCATTTATCTCACAACATTTCGCTGCAAAATTTCGATGAATAAAAGCTTCTTTTTGCACCTTTCACTGCTTGCAGTCTTTAATGCAGCATTTAAAAATCACGAGGACACCGAAGCACTTTTTATGACGTAGTGTTTGCCATAGAACTAGTGACCAATTGCCGGAAGAGTTGTTGTTGTAGAAACATTTTTTTTTTGTTTTAGCCAATAAAAATAGAATAAAGGTGGGTGGCCTCTTCTAAGTTCAGAAAGCTGCGAGCGACCGCTGCTGCTCTAGCCCGGGGATTTCAGGCGTTCCAGAGTCGAGCAGAGAGCTGGTCAGCCCGCACTCCCACTGCTCCGGGGTGGGATTATGATCGTTATCCTTTTTCTTTGCATCTTTTCTTCGCTCGGTTGCTGCGTCTCGGCACATACCCGTGTTCGATCGCCAAGCAAAGAGGACATTGGGGAGGAACGTAGGTTGCTACACCCTTAATTGCTACTACTGTAATATCATGCTCAAATTAGTCATGTAGGCCTGACTACACGTTTTTTCCGAAGTCGAAGGCCACAACGCATTCTCTAGGTCCACCTTTAGTTAGCCAGAGCCAAGGGTAGGCGTGGTGTAAAAGTGTGAACGATCTGCCAATTTGTAAAAGAGAATCGGAGCCTTAAGTTAGTTTACAAACAAATGCATTATCCCAGCAGATACCGAAGGGAGAAACAAATTGTCCCTGCGAGTTGGTTCCCATTGATGCCACCACACGAAAGTGGTGAATACTCTATGCACAGCCTGATCTTTATCTCACGAGCAGTTTAGTACCTGAGACACGTAAATAACCTTTGCAACAAGGAAGACATTGCATACCAGCGCACAGGTGAACACAGAAAGTTCCCACCCTATCCATGCTTGCGAGGCGCGCTTGACAAGCGTGAGTGCTGACTAGCAGTACGGCCCCAGTGTTTCGTATTCTATACAAAGGCACAAGGTGCCCGAGCGGTGCGCTGTTCCAACTAATACCATCAGATCTAGAGGGTTTTGTTCCCCATAAACGAAATCTTAGTTTTCTCCATATTCACTACTGCTCCAGACGCGTGGCAAAACTGCTTAGTCTTCTTGAACACTACTCTTGTCAGCATAAAAATACGCTATGTCGTCATTTTAGCATTAACACATTTAAGCTTAAACAATATGAAAACATCACCATACGTTCAAAAATGCTGACCATGCAAACACTATAGGTAGCGGGAGAACTGCCCCTATGGGAATTAGTAGGGTAGTTGTACTGCATGAGATATGTCACCAAGCTACTATCCCTCGACCTTAGTAACGTGTTTTGCGTACTTTTGCAGTTTTAGATGCGAAGCATCTTATGCTCGGGGCTCTGTCCTTCCCTCCCGCGTCCCGCGTCCGGCCACTTTCATGAAGTAGGGAAGCACCCATTATGCGAACCAGAACACTGTAGTAATATGAACGCCGTCAAGCCACTATCACAGTCATCAGAGTCATGGCCCGAGAGCACAGAGAGGCTGCTTAGCAATGGCTAGGCAGGTGGTGTCTGTCGCCCAGGTTGACCCCATTCCGTGATCTTGCTTGCATGTGTTTGGAGGGGGCTTAGTCCGTCCCTCCTTCCGCGTCCCCTCCCCCCTCTCTCTCCTACGCTCACCCCCCTTTCTCTACTCTAGGAATCCACTACTCTACGGAGCGGCCCCCCGCGTCCCACAACCCCTACAGCGCATGCGCGTCCCCTCCCCTATCCTCTCCTACGCTCACCCCCCATCCTCTACTCTACGGAGCGGCTCCCGCGTCCCACACCCCCCACAGCGCATGCGCGTCCCCTCCCCCCTCTCTCCTCCAGGAATCCTCTACTCTACGGAGCGGCGTCCCACACCCGCACAGTGCATGCACGTCCCCCCTCTCTCTCCTCTCCTACGGTCCCCCCCGTCCTCTCCTCTAGGAATCCTCTACGGAGCGGCGCGCACGACAGGTGGTGTGACAGCTGCATACTCCGCTGGGGGCGCCACGGTAGTTCCGCGGTATGAAAATAAAGGAGCGCGAGCGCCTCATTCTTTCTCCTGTGCAGCGCCGCGATGAGCGCCGGGACCGCTGCCGTGAAATGAGAGCGGCGACGTTCCTCCCGCTCAAGCTGATTATCTCCCCGCTGCTTCGCATCCACACAAGGTTCCCTTTAGCGGGAGATGGGGAAGTTTTTTAGTCCATCTGATGACATCAGCTTTATGGGACGTTCATTCTTAACTCGATAAAACTATCAAGACGCCTTTCCTAGGTTGAGGAATAACAGGAATGGAATTGAACTGCCCGGAGTGGGAATGGGCTAAGTTTTTTTCATTCCGAGGAATTGAAAGGAATGGATTGCGGCAAGTTCTAGTTCCCCGGAATGCAATTGGAATGGAATGGAGGCGCCCATTCCGCAACACTGATTCGGACGGTGTCGGTACGGCGTCTGTCATCTTTCGTGTAGCGTTCGTCGGCGTCTGAAATGGGATAGTATCGTGGCAAACAACGCGTTATTTTGAATGTTGTCTTGGAGAATGCAGGCTTTCTGTAGAAATTTGACATGACGTTGCCTAGAATCGTTTGCATATTGTGAGGAACCGCTTTATTCGAGTCGAGCTCGGGCTCACACACGTTGATGATTATATATTCAGATGAGGAAGTTGTACAAATGATAATAGGGGCTTTTAGCTTGTACGTATACTTTTTTACGTTACCGTGTTACCGGTTACCGGATTGCGTTTACCGTCTTACCGGAACGCATGCTGCAGAAAAGTTTTAGCTCCTCATACGTAAACGTTTACGTGCGTGCGTAAACGTTTTGCGCAAAACCACCAAATGGTGATGATAACTGCGTTTAAACTTTACTTGATTTAGATAAGATTGAATAATTGCTTGGGCAAAGTAATAAGAAAGGCTTTTAGCGTGTACAGTATCTCAGGTTTACGAAAAAGGGTGCAAAAAATATCGGGTTAGCGACGATGGTGTCGACATCTTGTACGCTTCGTGCAACAGTCATAAACACGTTTGTTATCGTCTAGTATTTAAGGGAGAAAATGATGAAAAAGGCAACTCATTCATAATTATTTCACTGCAAGGCATTTACGCAAGGAGTAAAATGCGCGATGTTTCTGCAATAACAATTTTGTGCTTGCCTGTTTCACATTGACCCCGCTAGATGGCGCCACCTATCCAGCCTGTCGGGAGGGGGCTTTAGGCGTTTTAGGCCTCTCACGTTTACGTCGCTCTAGCTTCGGTACGCCGACTGAAACAAGGTGATCGCAATTCCGCGTTCGCACTACGGCTTATTTTGACTCGGCGGCAGGAGTCTCCGCAAACTGAATATCGCTCGTAGCCACGGGCGAAAGGTGGATTTGCGAGGTAGGGCCGCAAACGTAAAAGCCTATCCGGCGAGTAGTTTACGTTCCGTAGAAAGTTTACGTTCCGTAAAGGCCCGCGCATGCGCAGATTCCTTCCGGTATCCGGTAACACGGTAACGTAAAGAAGTATACGTACAAGCTAAAAGCCCCTGATATGTCCAGTTGACAAGGAAGGGTCGGTAACTGCGCTCACATTATCTACTGGAGGGGAATGTTCGCTTCTTCATTGGTGGAAATGACTGGTGTTATAGATCATCTGAACGTTTCATTTGTGCACGCATTGCACCAACGTGGCAAATAATGACTTTAATAGCGGCGCTCTTCAGGCTTTTCGTTGCACCGGGTAGTGCGAACAGGAATTATCATCATCATGAACCAGTACACGCTCTCTTTGTCGTCTTCAAGTTCGGCGTCGCTCCCACAACACGTGCGCCGATTTCTGCGGTGTGGAATACAATTACTACTATGGGCGAGTCTATTACATGACCAAAAATCAAGCAACATCACGTTGCAACTAGTCACGGGACTAAAAATCACTTAACATCACGGGAAGTATGGTCACGTGAGTAAAAAAACCAAAAAGTAAAGTAAACAAAACAAAACTAGCAGTTGTTCCGTGTACGGATACAAACGATGAGCGAAGCTCCTTAGAAATGGGATGCACGCGGCGTTCGGCGTGCGTGGCGTTTCACTGTCCAGGCAACGGACCAACCACTGGATGGACGACAGGGTGAAGCGATGGTTTTCGCGCGTTCGCCGGTTTGAGGGGAGAGAGCAGAGTCGAAGAAAGAGGGAGACTAATCTGCTTCCATTACGCGTGCGTTCGTATTCCCGCGCTTTGCGCATCGTGCAGACGCCATCCGCGCTTCCAGTGCTCATAACGCTCATTTATCCTCCCGCGTGAGGGGGAGACGCCACAGCTGGCACGTGCCAGGGAGCTTCAACGGCGACGGCGGGTTGCCAGCCTAAGGAGCTTGGCTCCTAAAAATCACGTAACGGCTCACGTGACATGTTGGCGCGAAAATCACGTGACATGTGCGTAGTGTGGGGAACCGACCGAAACAGGAAAAGAAAAGTCAAAGCAAGCCATAGTTGGTTGTACCATTAGCAAAAACTTAGCATCTCTTGCAAAAGCTTGGAATTACTAGTAAAACCTAGCTAAGTCGAACACTAGTTCCGTTGTTCATATGTTGGAAATTTATGTCAGGACGAGTGGTAGTCACCATTCCTAATGCAAAACCTCTCCTTTTCAGAAAACTCCGCAAAAGGAAACGCCCAGCAGAGAGGCCACAACCCTGACTTCACTTCAGAAAGCCAGCTACCAAACAGCCCAGCGGCACGTTCTGTTGAGGCTTTAGGCAAGGTAAAACTCTCATTATTGCACCATCCCAATATGACGCAAACACATTTGTAAAGTTGTAAAGAATCATCAAGTTTTACGATTAGTGTTGACAAAACTTGGGAAAGGCAACATTAGAGTTGTCTTCATAGATATCTGTCTCATAAGCCGATAACTATCTGAAGATTTAGTAGGTTATTATACTCGTTAAAATGCGTATTGACTGTTTGGGAGCTCAAAATATTTATTATTTTCAGATATTTGACCACGACTACGCCTGCGCTTGATAGATGCACAGGACACCGTAGAAGGAATGAAGGAGCTGAAGCTTAGCCAGCAGCGATAGCGTCGGCTGAAGACCAAGGTCACATATCACTAAGCGAAATTGTCAATGACCTAGAGAACAAGCGTCTTGTTACAGACGATGCTTGCATCATGCTTGAAAAGTGCTTCTCAGGAGCGCCCGTGGAAGTTGCGACGCCTCTTGAAGCCATCGAAAGTGACGAACTTGCCAGGCCGATCCGGGAGAAGTATTCTTCGACATTGCGCATGTTTGCCCTGACATTGCAGTTTTATTCGACGAAAGCATACAATTACGTGAGAGAAATCTTTGACAGTGCTTTGCCGCACCCATCCACAATAACAAAGTGGTACAACTCTGTAAATGGGGAAACCGGTTTTACAGGTGAAGCTATAAACGCCGTCCGCGCGATGGCCACTGAAGCCAGAGAGTACACAAAAGAGAGCGAGCTCGCATAGAGTCTCACAGTAGATGAGATAGCAATCCGAAAACATGTGGGACGGACAGAGGTTCCGAGGTTATGTGGATATCGGAAATGAGATGGACGATGGCAGGATCGAATGATGTTGGAACTGAAGAAAAGGTTTTTTTTGTGCGTGTGTCTCTCGATTCTTTTTGGAATATCCCCGGCGGCTATTTCGTCATCAGTGGTATGAATGGAAAAGAAGGAGCGAACGTTGTAAAACTGTTTGACAAAATTGCATGACGCAGGATTTCGTGTTGTATCACTTACCTATGATGAGCTCACTTGCAATTTTGCGATGTTTAATGAACTAGGGGCTTCTATAGCGGATAATCATGCGCTAGTGACGTCATTTAAACACCCGGTCACAAAAGAAAACGTGTACTGCTTTCTTGACGCATGTCACATGCTTAAGCTTGTGCGAAATGCCCTTGCTTTAGTCGGCTGTCTGAAGGATACGTCGGGGTCATGTATACAGTGGCAGTAGATTTCAAGAGTTACACCGCCTCCAAAAGAATGAAGGCTTGCATGCTGCAAATAAGCTTCGGGCCTCACTCATTGAATGACAGAAGCAGAACATGAAAGTTAATCTGACTGCCCAAACTTTGAGTTCCAGCGTAGCTGATGTCAATGACTTCTGCCGCGAAGAGCTGAAGCTGCCTGAATTTAAAGGATCCGAAGCAACTGTAGAATTCATTCGACTCTTCGACCAGCTATTTAACTGCCTCGATTCACGCAAACCTTTGGCAATGGCTTTTAAGGCACCCCTCAGGCCTGGCGGCAAAGGCATATGGATGGCACTTCTAGCGGAGACCAAAGCGCATATTAGAGGCCTCAACGCCCCAACTGGGATACCAATTTTCAAGGACCCAGCGAAAGACCGCTTTTCTTAGTTTCCTTGTTATTATTGAGAGCACAATCCGTGCGGCATCTTCCCTGCTGTTCGATGAAGCTCCTACATTACGTTATTACGTACAAATTCGCGCAAGACTATGTAGAGCTTTTCTTCAGCGCCATGCGCTCCACAGTAGGTTGGAACAACCCCAAAGTCACGCACTTCGTGGCAGCGTACAAACAGCTTGTCGTGCACAATGAGGTGAAATGAGGGCAAGGAAACTTGAACGGCTCTTGATGACACCTGTATCTTGCATGTGAGCAGTGCGACAAGTGCTTATGGTGAGGTGGATATGACCGTGTCAAAGCAAAACGGTAGCGGAGATCCCTTGCATGCTAATGAGTGCTCCCAAGAAAGTGAACTCGAAATGGAGGCTGAGCGTCTTCCTTTGCTTTCCCCTTATGTTGGGAATGTAAGTGGCTATATTGCAGGGTTTGTCTGCCTGATGGTGCGGAGGCGGATCCCCTGTGCGACGTGCTATACAGCGACAATGTTAGACAGTAGTCCATCGGCCTTCTTCAATTGCAAAAGCCGCGGCGGACTTCAGATGCCATCATCGTCAACGATATGCATATGTCAGACAACACAGAAACTGATCCGGCTGGAAAAGAAGCTTCGTGGCACCAGGCTCCAAGAAAAGGGGAATCTTTCTCAGATTCTGATGGTTGCAGTTATGAAAGCGCCTTCAGAAAGCTTCATAAAAAAAAATCGGCAGATCCCACGCACAGTGGGAAACGATGTAATGCGAAGCAGCCAGCAAAGAGCTGCATATATCGCCTTGTCGGTCTTTGCGGCAAATGAAATCGTTCATGGTATGACATTTAGTTTATTACACATTGCATGTTTGTCATGCACGCATGCATGCACAATGGGCATATATCATGCTAATGAAACGTGCGTTGTGGTATACACAACGTATGACCTGTCATTTATGTTCGTAAGGCACTAATCTCATGCCATGATAATTTATATATCCAGTTAACGAAATCGCCGGAGGCATACCATGAGCGTGGCATGTAAATCATGCCGTGCATGGCATTCACGTCACTATTTTGATATTACACCTGTCATTTGTGTTCGTCAGACAGTGACGCCACGCAGTAATACATATTTTCGTGTATATCAAGCTAGTGAGACAGCCGCGAGCGCACCATGAGCTTGGCGTTTAAATCATGCTGTACATGACATTCATGTCATTATTGTCATGTTAACATCTGACATTTACGTTCGACATGCAGTCACGGCGCGCAATACCTATTTTGGTGCATATCGACCCAGCGAACCGGCCGCGAGCGCACCATTAGTGTGGCATCTAAATCATGTCGTAAAATGCATGTCAAGATTTTCATGTTACCACCTGTCATTTATGTTCGTCATACAGTGCCGTCACGCAATACCACATTTGGTACGTCAAGCCAGTGAAATGGCCGCGAGCGCACCAATAGCGTGACATGTAAGCCATGTCATACATGGCATGGATACCATGATTTCCATGTTACCACCTGTCATTTATGTTCGTCTTACAGTCACGGCACGCAAACCTAATTTGGTACGAGTCAAGCTAGTAAAACAGACGTGAGCGCACCACGAGCGTGACATGTAAGTCATGTCGTACATGACATGCATGTCATGTCACAACGTGTTTATGTTCATCATACAGTCATGTCACGCAATACCAAATTTAGTACATGTCGAGCTTGCCAAACGGCCGCGAGCGCACCATGAACGTGGCATGTTAGTTATGTCGTAAATGACATCATGTATGTCATGATTTCCATGTTGCCACATTTCATTTGTGTTCATCATGGTCACGTCACGCAGTACGAAATATTTTGTAGACGTCTATCTAGCGAAACGGCCGCGAGCGCATAGTGAGCGTGTCATGTAGGTCATGCCGCACATGACATTATTTTCATGTTACCACCTGTCATTTTGGTTCGTCATACAAAAATGTCTCGTCATACCAATTTTTGTATATATTCATTTCATTAAACGGTCACGAGTACGAGACCACGGTCATATATAAATGATGCTGTCCATGACATGCGAGTCATGATTTGCATGTTAGAACCTGTTATGTTCGTCATACAGTCATGTCATACCATTGCAATTTTGCTACATATCGCGTGAACGAAACGGTCGCATGCGCACCAAGATCGTGGCATGCAAATCATGCCTTTCATGACATGCATGTTCATGATTTCCATGTTATGACCCGTGATTTACGTTCGTAATACGGTCATCTTACGTCATACGTAGGCGGCTAAATGGATGGTTGGATGGATTAATGGATGGACGGACAGACGGACGTAGATTCATGATAAATAGATACGCTCCAAGTCACCGAAGTTCGTTAAAGGAGCACTGACACGAATTTTAAAAATTTTCGGATTGTTGTTTTAAATAAAACTACTGGTGTCGAGGAAACCTATAAAGAGTGTCGTAGAGCTTGGGAATGCATTGGTTATATTTTTATTACTGCTACCATAAAACAGCAATTTCGGTTTCGGTATCGAGGGGGGCGGCTTCTCAGTGACGTTTCAGAGCAGTATGACGTCACGGGAAGACAGCAACTGGCGACGTACTAACGGCAAATCTGTCATCTGCTCGTGGTGCACGTAAACAACGATGATTGAATTGTCGTCCAGTGACCCTGAGAGCGATTTCTGCGATTTAGGCTGCACGCAGGACGCAGAGCTCGCAAATTCAGGAACTGTCTTGACTCGTCGGGCTAATGTAAATTGCAGTGGGGCTGACGTGCAGATGCTCAGTGACGAAAACTTTAAAATCAAAATAAAATATTTAATACGTGTTGCCTGGCTCCGCTGTGTGGAGAGCGTTGACACTGCATACCAAACAAACGAAACATATCCCTTTTGCGATCTTCCAAAATCGTGTCAGTACTCCTTTAAGACATGCTTCGCATTTAATATACCCTGAGCTGCATGAGCACATGATTGAGTCAGCTGTTGAATCTAAACACTTTGCACGTCTTCTGAAGTTCGTGATTTCATCATACATTAGGATCAGGATGCATCATACGGCAAAGACAACGACAAAAATCACTTATTCATACATCCGGAGGCCATTCACGAAATTGATTCTCTTCAATCACCAGTAGAAAATTAGTACTTTCGTTTTCTAAAAGGGGGGCGAAAAAACAGAATGAAGTTACACCCTTTGTATACGAGCACACGCTTTGGTGCAAGAGAATGCATGACTGTCGACCACTCAAGGCTGGCGAACATAATGAACACTGTTGTTCTCTTGCGAGATTCCCCCCCCCCCCCCCCCCGGTTTCTTGGGCATGTACAGCATACTTAGAACGCTTAACCGATACGCATCTCATGATCAGCTCAAAGTGACAATAACTGTAACCGGGTAACGGAAGTGCTTAGTCTTAGAAATGGGCAAATTTGGTGCTCAGGCTTTAAATGAGACATTATTATGCATCACCAACTAAACAATTTCCTTTTGCATTTCTAGTTTGATCAATGCTTAAGGCTGACAGATATAAGTGTATCGGTCGCCATAAAGTAGAAGTAAATGTTTCAGAGTTTTCAAAGCATATTCTCGGCAAGTCCGTTACAGTCCAAGTAATGAGCAATACGGCACCTTTAATAGCGGGGTGGCACTTATTTGAACGAAGATCAGTGGGCATTGCCAGTAATGAGACCATCTAAAAGCCGCTGTTTGCACTCTGGCTGTTTGCCGTTGTCTAGCTCACCCCGGCTCTGCGGAATGAAGCTGAGTATTTTGCTTTTTCGATGAACACTTTCCTGCTTACAAATTTCTGGCACTCTAATTCTAACAGCGCCCCGAAAATGCAAGCGTATTTTCTTCTCTAAAACTGGTAAAACGACTCTCCAATTATTTGTTCTTCCTTTGCATAGGCATGCGCACCTACGGACTAACAGGATGCATTTCTAAAACCTTTACACAGTACAAAATCATGAAAAGGCACACATGGGCAACATGGGCAACGGAAAAAGCTAGTCGTCGTAAACAGCTAATGACTGCGCATGTTGTCGAAAAAAAAGAACAACGGCAGCATTAAAGAATGATAACAGGCGTCAGCGTGTCTGACAAAAATGCGCACATAAGAAAACACGACAGTTTCGTGTGCGCACCTTTTCGTCTTCAAACGGTTCGTTAAACAAAAGGTGCGTTAAACAAAAATTCGTTTGCGCCTGTGGCTGTCGCATGCAATATCTTGTCTTGCTGGGATGACTGCGACAAAGTTATAAAGAACGCAAAAAATGTGATCATAAAAACAGCTGCCACCGAAGAATATTTGAATTACGCGCCTAAAACGGGCAGAAGACGCCAGCTTCCGGGACAAACATGGGACCTTCCGGTGGCTTCACAAGCGCCCGCCTCGGAGAGCGGGAGTGCGTCGTCCAGCCCTTTTAATGGAGGTCAGTGGTAAAAATTCGCAGCCCAGTTCTTTGCCCTTTACGCCATAATGTGCTTTTTTTCGCACTACTCGTTTTTGTCCTTTCTCTTTAGTTTTCTGCCAGCAATACACTAACCGCCTCCTACTTATTTCTATCGCAGGCAGGCGCCAGTGTTTTGAAGTCCCTTTATCATAAATATAGGGACCTTACAGTGTTTAACTTCGCATCGCCCCCCTGGATTTCGTTGTAAGTGGGAATATTCTCCAAGCGAACGGTGCCGCTCCGCGGATTCTATCTATGTCGTATTCTCCGCCAGCGCCACGTCCTCTCCTTGTTCAGGCTTTTTGGCAGAGACAAAATGAGTGTCCCGCAAACGCCGTAACGACAAGAGGAACGCACAGGTTGCGCGCATAAATACACGTGGCGCGAGGGGGTGATGTGATCTTAGGAACAAGCTCTTGACTAAGGCGCAGGAATGCGTCTAGAGAAAACTGCAGGCGCGATCTTTTCCCAACCCATACGTGTTGAGGAAAATATACCCGGAGGAGATTAAGCCGCAAATGGTACCACGCAGTGGCAACATATGACCATATATGTAGCATGCTGCCGCCGCCGGCGGATATTATGCGTGATCCCTATCTCGAGCACTGGGATGACCACCTCAGACTCAGTCGTCCAGACAAGGGTCGTGGAGTGGGCAACACAGGTCGCCGTCAACCTTGGGCTGATGACATCCTCAGACGGAATCGTCCGCAGTTGCCTTTTGAAGAAATAAAGTTTTTGCATCCATCCATAGGGCGAGAGACCCAAACTCGTTTTTTTTTAATTCACGCGAACGCCTCAAAGACGAAGTGAGCGCGCAGCGTTGCGCGCCGTGAGGTCAGCAGCTGGCTCTTCTTTTTTTTTTTTCTTTTAGTTCAAGTGCTTGTACCTCACGCCGGCTTTTAGAGAAGTGACCATTTTCTTTAGGTATATAAGGCGTACTCCTTACTCATCTCAATGCATATATTAATATTCGCACTACCGTCGTACTTCTTGTGCGTGCGTTTAAGGAGGAGGAGTAAAGAACTTTATTGTGAGTCCGGCGAGTTGGTGGGGCGGGCCAATAGCCCCGCCTAGGTGACGGCCTGGAGTCCTTGAACCCTGGCGGCTTCAATCTTTTTTTTAAGCATAAGTTGTGAACAAGTGTGGTGGAAATAATTATGTGAATACGCCTACTATGCGGGACCAGCACGCAAGTTTATTCAGGGCTGTGATCGTAAACGGAACTTCTCTTTTGCTTCCGCTTATGGGGCAAGGTGAACTCCATCTGTGATCTTGGATCCCTCTCTTGGCGAAGTGTTGTAGACGTCTGGCACGGCTAAAAATGCGTCATTTCGAGAACATAGACTTGCTGTGGATCGGTGCTTCCAGTGACAGCGGCCCTGCATGAATAATAAAATGATAGCAATATCAAAATACAGCTTATTTAGTCAGCGCATAACGTTCCGCTTCCAGAAAGTTGTGGCAGCCTTTGTGTCTTCGTGATGACAGGGAAATAATTATTTCACACTGATGATCTCAATGTCTCGTATTCCAGTCAACCTCCGAAGATGGCCTTCCACAGAATACATGCGAACTTCACTCGCAATCAAAACAAAAGGAAAAAGAGCCAACATAGCAATAGTCAAACCATAGTGAACGCACTTATAAAGCCCCCCATTAAAGGCACAGAAACGAACCTAAAAGTCTTTATAAACGCTCACGTATGGTGTAATTATGTACATTACTCACGGATTGAAACATGACATCAATTTGTCTCAGTATACCGACTGGAATGGGCGATGCGCAATTTCTCGAGATAATCAGGCCATGTCGCTACGAATCTGGTCTCAAAAGCAATGTTGGCTCTGAACTACGAGCTAGAGTCAAAACTACGCCGATGTGACCCGAACTGCACCCGATGGAAACGGAAAGTAGCTCGTTAGTTAGCCCTAAATTATCCTCTTTCAATCCGCGAGTACTGTACAGTTCTTAACGATTGAAATGCAAAAATCTAGGTCTATGTAAAACATCCGTTCTCTCGATTTCCAGCGTCTACAGTTCTCTTGATATCGGCGTAATTTTGACTAGAAGATTTACGCGAGAAGGCAACATTATCTTAACCTGCCCCACTTGCAGCGCCATAGCGAGATTACCATGATATGATAAGTGGCTAGATGCATTCGTTAAGCTAAAGAAAACGATGTCGCGTTTCAATTCGTATTCTACACGGTTATTATTGCAAAACGAATTGACAGCTTCGTGTGCCTCCTTTCCTTCAGCATAGGTCAATAGCTAAATGTTGCGTCGTCGGCTCCGCCAGTGTGAATTCAGCGCCTACATTTTCGTTGCGCCATGATTCCCGCTGAAAACTATCCTGTGTTTCCGCAACGTGTGATTACGATGGGCTGACCAGAGATCCTGCGCTTGTATTCATTCCACGAATTAAAGAATGTACTTCTATTTTTTCCGCACAACGAAAGCGCAAATGAGCAGTCGACGTCTGCGAGCGACGGGGAATGGCGAGCTGTGTCCACCAAACGCCGGCTACATTTTTCGAGTACTCCCAGAGGAACGTACAGGGCTGGTAAAAAAGTTCCCAGGCCACTATCCCATGTATTCCTCAGGCAGCGTAGCCTGGGAACTTTTGACCCCCCCCCCCCCCTGTACCTTCGCAGGTTCGATCTTTAACAGCTATACTTCCTAACATGCATACAAAACAATCACTGGGTACGCCTTATGCCCCCCGAAAGACAAAATGCCGGGATAGTGACAACGGCATTGTGGACAGGAGCACGAAGCTGTACCCACCAAGATACCGCTGCAGGTCGCCAGAGATTGCGGCCTCATGAATCGCAAAGATGACAAATGCTCCAGAAGGACTCGTTCTTAACCTAGTGAGTCAGCCATACTTGAGAGAAAGAAGGTTACCCGGAAAAAAGGACACGTTCACATGGAAGGGTACGAGGACAAGCGCGTGTCCCCATGTACGCTTGCGCTTGTCCCCGTTCCCTTCCATAGGAAGTTGTCCTTTTTGCCGCGCAATCCTTTTACTTTCAGGTATGAGAGAGAGAGAGAGAAACGAAGTGGAAAAACAGGGAGGTTAATCAAGCTTTGGCTCGGTTGGCTACCCTACACGTGGGGTGGGGGGAATAATAGAAAGCATTCAGAAGAAAGAAGAGTAAGAAATTCAGGTATGAGAAAGGCTGCCGTGGACTGCGACTGGCTGTAATATTCAGATTGCGGATGAATCCATCGGCCCCTCAAGAGTTTCTGGAGTGACGTCATTGATGAGTACATACAGAAAATAGTTATTGATCTCACTCGTTTCCCTGTGGCTTCACGCTTGGAGAAACCGTCCTCCAGCGTCTTTTCGAAGCTCTCCGGAAGCAGCCAGGATGCGCCGGCGCCCGCCAAGCAGAGGCCTGCCGACACGATGCTTGGCACCCACGTTTGCGTCGCTTCACCCTACGACCGGTGAAAGAAAGGAAGGCGACACTTTCACAAAAAGACGGACTCAGCATTGTACACCAACGTGGTGCACGAGCTTATTTTGTAAGCGAGAGCTGTGTTGAAACATCGCAAAGCGGTGCGAGTTTTGCGCGAAAAAAATTCACCGATGATCACGAATTACACATAGCTAAGCGCCAGTGGCGTAGCCAGGGGGGGGGGGGGGGTTCAACCCCCCCCCCCCCGAAGTTTTTAATTTTGCTTGTGCATATATACATGGACACATACAAACGCACGCACGAGCACACAAAGTATGGTTGAACCCCCCCCGGAAAAAAATTTCTGGCTACGCTCCTGCTAAGCGCGGTACGAGTCTGCTGTCGGCGGCGCTGAGCCTCCACTCAGGGGTAACTCCTTTAGCAGCAACTACTACGAAGCACTTGGACATGTTGCATCGTTTATTGTTGAGAAAGAAATCGTGACAAGGGGGGCATACAGAGGGCGCGGAGCCCATTGGGCGTGTTACGTTTTGGATATATACGTGTACGTACGTGTGAGGGTCCTTAGATTATCGGAGAAACGGCCGACAATGCCGTGACGTCCGTCGAAACGTCTCTGCCAAACGGCTGAGACGTTGCGCCACATAAAGAACGGCAGGAATTAATGGTGATATGTGGGTCTTAATGGTGCAGTTGGTTTGGCCAAAGAGCTTGGATGCGGAAGCGACATAACGCTCGTGAGACGGCGGCATGGATCGTGTTACTATACCCAAAAGGCCGTCACCTTTCGTAGCCGTAGCGTTGACCACCGAAGATGGCGCGCACTTCCAGCGCGCTCCTTTAGAGTTCGGGGTCTGGTAAGCTTTAACGCGCCCGATACGCTCCACTCGAGCCATACGCTCCCACGTTCGCACTTCGTCTCGGAAAAACGAGAAACGCCAGCGATTGATGTGCCTTGTCTGCCGTTGTTGCTAAGCACATGCTCAGCGCCACGAACGCCAGAGTCATGGTGCGCTCTCATTGCGTATTAGGGGGCATCGTAAGAGTCGGAAAATATTCAGCACACAGCCTCGTAGAGGACAGAGAGGCGGCATTGCGACACAGGATCACTATTGTGTTCAGTCATGTAAATGGGCATAGGGGAGGTCCATATCCCAGTGGCGGAGGACCTGCCACCCCCCACCCCCCTCCTTCTTCTTGAAGTTTCGACGGGGGGCGGGGGGATATAATATTTGCTGAAAAATGGGTGTTTGCCTCGAATAGTCAAGGCTTTCCGCAAGCTGCCTCTTCAGAAAAAAAAAATTCCTGGCTACCGGCCTGACATAGCGAAAGGATGCTTTTTGTGATAATTACCTGCGGTGACGACACAAGCGATGTGGGGGCACCGGAAGAACAAGGGATTGTTTCCTGATCTTGTGGCGGCTAGTAGCGTCGCAGCATACGGCATAACTGTTGAATGTCTTTAGCAACTTGTTGAATGTCTTTACTTGCGGTGTTTAAAATAAATTGGGGCAGCTATGCACTACTGGTGCAAAAACAGGAAACAGCGGAGTTGGTGTCCTTACTCCCTTCCTCACCTTCACATCCCTCTTTTTCATTCACACTCCCGTTTCCCGCCCCTTGCTATACCATACTCTACATAACTATGTTCTGCTTCGCCCTCTCCCCTTCCCCTCACCCTTACTTCTCTCCCCCGCACCCTTGCTGTGCTATACTATACAAGGCTATGCCATGCTATGCTCCCTCCCCCTCCTGCTTTCCTTTCTCCTCAACCTCAGATTCCCTTCCGATTCCTTGCTATACTGTACTATGGATAGCTGAGCTAAGTTTTAACCTCTATCTACATCCTTACCCTCCTCCACACTAGCAAATAACTCATCACCCTCAATTCCCTTTCCCATCCCCTTACTATAATGTACCATACATAAATGAACAGAGCTTTGGGCGAGTTGGTAATCCACTGTAAAGGGTACTTGCGCAAAAAAAAAAAACAGAAAAAAAAAACAGGGACATGAACGAAGGAAACACGAGACAGCGCTTGTCTCGTGTCTCCTTTCATGCGCTTAGTTTTTTTCGTAATCGGCCTCACAACTATACATGGTTATGCTATGTTTACCCTCTCCCCTCCTCATCGTTAAATCACTCCGAATAACCCTCGCTCCCCTTTCCTACCCCTTGCTATACTATAATATAGACATTGCTATGCTGTACTTCCGCTTCGCTTTGCTTACCTGATTGAGTTTTGAGCGCTCGCCAGCCTCGGCTGGAACTCAAGCTTAAGCAGCTGCGCTGTTTAAAAAATGACGGGCGTGTTGCAAGGGCCATTTAAGCTTACAGCGCGTAAACTAGAAATCTGAGGCTTGAAATTTAGCGAAACACATGCTTTGTCGGATTCTCACCCGCCTTGGCGACTTAGCGGCTGCGTAGACGTTCTGCTTGGCTGCAGGGTTCGATTCCTGAACGCGGCGGCCATAATTCCGATGGGGGCACAATGCACCTCCACTTACGTACTTCGATTTGGGTGCATGTTAAGGGTGCCTACGGGGTCGAAAATGGTCCACTCTTCCGTACGTTGAAATCCTACGACAGTTCTGGCCCGTCAACCCCCAGAATCAAAATGGATCTACGACTAGTAGGGTTTCTTTTCACGCGGACAACTAAGCCAACCGAATGTGTTACAGCACTTACCAAGTCGTCGAAAAATGGCGCCAGAGCCGAGCCGAGCCTTCCCAATGTGTAGCAGAAGCCCATGGCCACAGAGCGAACCACGGTCGGGTACGTCTCGCTCAGCTGGACACGTAGCACCGCACCATTCACTGACGTGCCCACCTTTCCCATCATGAGCAGGCCAAGCCGCAGCCACGAGTATTCTGCGGAAATAACGTCGCGGTCTCATTTGGAATACACGCATGCACTGCAGCCATTGCGAGTCGCTAAACTTGGATATGTTGCCAGCTCAATTGCAAAGGTCCCGTTTTGAAGTCTTCATTTTGTTGGACCCTGCAAATGAGATATGACGGTGACACCCTCTGGAAAAATAAAAAGAGACTTCCACCCTCGCCGCCCTGGCTAAGAGTGGCGCTGCCTACCACGCCTAGGAATTACACGCACATGATGATGATGATTAATGGGGTTTAGTGGCGCAAGGGCCATGGGTGGCCAAAGAGCGCCATGTCTTTTATGTGGTGTTAGCGATGACCAATGATAGCAATGACAAGGTGTATTATGGCTGTAAAGAGGCCTAAAATCACGCGCTACATAGGAGCGTAAAAGGTGTGTATAGATTTTAAAATTATGGCAGTGATACGTGATATGATCTGTGGGGAATTACACGCACATAAATACCCGATAAAGTGCACGAGGGAGCGCCTTCCGTCGTAGCTCCATTACTAGAGCATCGGACGCGTTATTCAAAGCGTGTGGTTTCCGATTCCGCCGGCGGAAAGAGTAGTTTGTTGTCCACTTCAACTTATTTCAATTTACGTTATAATTACCACACTACAGCTAAAGACATGAATCAATGTGTCCTATGTGTTCCCTGGCCTGATTGTCCGTTGGATTCGTTTGGTTCTTCCTTGTGTAAAATGAACATTTTCCCATTTGAATGTCAGTGTTGTAATTTTCCTTGGTGTCGGTCTCCGTATCAAGAGGCACTTCTATTTCCCTTCAATTATCCCACAGGGAATACTATCGCTCCTCACCAGAGCCCGAGTTCACAAAACGAACTTAAGATAGAAACGTTCCCAAGAGAAATCTTCAACCAGTCATGAC
>JALIZH010021474.1:0-43694 GCA_030522465.1 Rhipicephalus appendiculatus
CAACGTGCCGCTTCTCTCCTTAACTGACGATGCTTTGAAGCAGTGCATACCGATTACCAGTGTTTATTATGCAATTGGTGTCATCTTTAAAACGGGATACGGGGTACACTGTGTTCGGGTATAAGTTAGCAACGACAGCTACCACAACGGTTAAATAACGATAATGGGCGGTAGTCGTCGCGATGGAGATGTGCCACTAGGCTTCAACGTGGGTGCATCCACGTCAAACGGTGCTATAGCTGCCAAACACCAAGAGATATTGTACAAGCTCTCATAATCACAACACAATAAGTAGGTAATACTTCTGTGAAGACTCATTTCACTTTCGTGGTTATGCCGATTCTAATGACAGAGGGTTCAGCCATGTATTTTTTTTTTTATGTGGCAGTAGCAAATCCAGCCATTCACGAAGTTACTAGTTACACCTAAATACATCTGACTCAAACATGAACTTTTGTTTGAGGCGCTCAGCAAAGCCTCGACGCTTGGCTGAAAACCTTGGGGTGTAGCTTGCCTCTTCAACAAGTGCTGTTCTTCAAGAATTCTTCAATAAGAGCTTCAAAAAATTCTCTGATGTTCTGGAGTGTCCTTGTAGAACGGCAAAGTTTTAAGGAACCAAGTTCCTTTTCTTTTCACAAATATCTTGGCACTTGCAGCTCAGTGCATTGTTTTCTTAAACACAAAGGAGCCACAAACCCTGAAAGCTGCTCTAGCTGGAAAGGATGCGAGTATATAGAACAATCAGCAGTTGAGATAAGGGTGTAGAGGAAAAGAAGAACTCATCCATCTATCCTCTTTGAAGTCAAATTACCCTGTTTGCAACTTGCCAATAACGTGTTTGAATGCACAGAACGAAGTATCTAAATTACTGATACAGTGTCAACTTAAATAAATGAGCTCAAGTGGGAGGCCCTCGTAGTTTTCTCGGCCATCTGTGCCTCAAAAATATTAGGGGAGCATAAGTAACGCAAATTAAATGTGTCACAAATTCACAAGATTTACCCCGACATATACGCTACCGCTTCCACACATGCTGTGGGAATGTCAAGTGCTATGAAGAATGTTAATTCCGAGGGCCTCTAGCAGAGATAGGCGCTCCATCTCTTCGAGGTCAACCATGAACGCTTTTTCTGTTATGGACGATGAAAAAGACTTGTTCCAAAAATTTTCTTGGGTTATTTTTTCCATGTGCAATGTTACAGTTTGGTATTTAGAGCAGCAATACACCGCCCTTTTAAACAGAAGAAGGTGGAATGCTAAAAAAAAAAGCACGCAAATGTGTTCACTCAGTGCGTTTCTGTTGTTGTCCATCACATCCCTTGATCATGTGGGAGAGTTTACATAGGGCAGACGGGGCGTTGCCTCAACGAACGCATGCGTGAGCGCAGTCTGGCTATAAGGGGAAAAATGGTGGTCATTTGGATTTGCACTGTAGGAAGTGTGGCTGTACCGCCCGATTTGAGAATGTATCAGTCATGGCAAAGGCACGTGAAAAGACTGAAAGGGAGATTATTGAAGCATATTTTATAAGGCAATACAATGACAACTGCATAAGCATGCCATCAATCTCACTTTCGGACAGAGAATTAGTCTTCTTGAATGGCCATGTTCAATGTTGTGGTAACACTTTGCAAAGTTTTTTTTTCTTTTGTTAACCTTTCGATGAGGTTTTAGTTGCTATGCACTCTGTACGCCTGTTTTGTTTCCCATGTGACGATAAATAATGTTTTCATAAGTTTTTAAGTTTTTGACTCTCTTGGCGCTGTGGTTCGTCGTTGTGGCTCGTTTGTCGCTGGCTTCGGATGATCTGAGAATTGGTGTTCTTTAGGAGCCATGTTAGGAGCGAAGCTCCTTAGGCCCGCACCCCGCCGTCGCTGTTGAAGCTCCCTAGATGCGGCGCCGGCGGAAAAAGACAATGAAACGCCGCGCGCGCCCAACGCCCAGCGGTTTGGTTCTAGCGCACCAGAAATTCGAGGTTAAATAAAAGAAATAAGCTGTGTGCACAACTGGTTATAATGGTCGTCTTCACTTTCACCACCTTTGTCGTGGATTGTGAAATGACGGCCATCATTCTAGCGCACTACGCGCGCTTTGTCGAAGGTAGTAGCAGACGCTCTCCCCATTCGGCGCCGGCGGAAAAATAAAAGGAAAAAAAAGCGCGTGCGGCGGTTGGCCCGCGTTGCGCAAAAAACAAGGCGCGCGGCGCAGACACAACTAGCGTTTATAAACGACCGTAAAATTAAGCGAAGACCATGTTTGTACACACACACACACACACACACACATATATATATATATATATATATATATATATATATATATATATATATATATATATATATATATATACTGTATAGACCCACTGTATAGTCCCAATGCTTCGCTACAATATATATATATATATATATATATATATATAGAGAGAGAGAGAGAGAGAGACCCACTTGACATTACTTAGGGCGGCTCACAGAACATGGATAGTCGTTTTAAGAAATGTAAACGTGAAGATGAAGACGATAAGCAGCTTGGCAAGGATGCGGGACGCAAAGCCAAAGCAGCGGCAGTAAGACAAGCCCGGCAACAGGATCCTGCGGCTAAAGCACGACGAGCGGAGTTACGACGCCTACGCCGACAGGATCATCCTGCCGTACGTGCTACAGCGGCCGAATCTAAGCGCCGACGCCGCCAACAGTTTCAAAACGTACGTACACAGTCGTTTGCGTCCCATTTCTAAGGAGCTTCGCTCATCGGTTGTCATAGGCGTGCGCAGGGTTCGCCTTCCGGGGGGGGCAAGGGGGGGCGAAGGATCATCGCAGCGCCCCCCCCCCCCTCCCTATTAAGTCAATGTATAGGGGCAGACTTTGCGCCCCCCTCTCTTAGGTGACTAGGGGGGGGGGGGCCCCCTCTGCCCCCCCCTCGTGCGCACGCCTATGTCGGTTGTATTCGTACACGGAACAACTGCTAGATTTTGTTTTTTGTTTTGGTTGGTTTCCATTGTCTTTATATTTTTTTACAGTACCTTTTTATGTTTATTCGCGTCATCTCTGGGTGGAATAAAAAGATAAAAAGAAAAGTAAAGAGATATAATAGAAGTGCACACCATGTGATTAAGCAGTAAAATATTGTGGCGTTTGCTCCAAATGAGGTGTTTTTTTTTTTTTTTGTTTTTTTTTTTGTTTTTTTTTCATGGCTCTGTTTGTGGTACCTTTTTAAATGAATCCTGGTTTTGTGCGCATCGTGATGGCGCAGTGTGGCATGCCTATATATTGGCTTCGTGTACTATTAATAAAGAGTTGTTAGTCTGCGCTCTTTCCTATCTCACTCCTTTTTCCTTCTGCTTGCGCAGCAAGTCGAGTTTTCTGGTATTTAGAGCCTTTGTGTGTGAACATTTTTTTGTGTATGTGTGTTAACAGGGCACAAAAGTTTGTTGGGACAGTGTCTTGATATATAGGGGAAAAGCTTTAAATATTGTGCCTATGCACTGCTTGCTCAAGGTAATTTTTACTTCATTTACATACAAACTGTTGTGTAAATTATGTGCTGGTAAATGCTGTGGAGACGCTCGACCCTGCCGCATGCCCTGATAGGTTACTTTCACCTCACTACACGCACGTTTCGTGCGATCTGGCATCTGCGTATGCGGCGTCCGGGCGGTCGGCGTAGTTGCGCAGTATTGAGACAGATGGCGTCAGGGGTCCCGCGGTGGCACGACCAAATGACGAGCTTATTCGACATATCTCGGAGTATGGATACAGTGGCTAGAATAATTCTAGCCACTGTAGTATGGATAACACATGGGCATTGACACATTGAAGTACAGGGAAAAGCCACGACAGCTAAGAGGAATGTCGCAATAACGAAACACAGAGTGTTGTGGGGTTACCATATGTCAGGGCTGGTCAAAGATAATTTGAAATTGTATCGCGACACGATACAAGATACTAGGGCATGAAGTATTTGAGATACAGATGCCAGGTACTACCGGAATATTTGTATTCGATATGATACTTCCGAATTGTATCTTAAGATAATTCGATAGATTTGCAAATTTGTTAGTATGGATCTACATAATAAAGCAGCCAACGCTTACGTACCAAAACGTCTGCTTGAAAACTTAACTGCGAACTAATTTAAATGAAATATCTGTTAGTATCCCAAATGTATTTTCTTTCTTTCTGAAGGTAATTAGTTTTATTTCGAAACTTAGTATTGATACGCTGCACCGTCAGTGGTTCTTGCGGGTCACTTTTGTAATAGGTGGGTACCGCTGCTCTACTTTCTGACCATCTAGCGAGTTTCCAACTACTTGCAAGCATGTCCATAAGAAGCCTTCGCACGAAATACCGCTATGTAGTCTTACCGTGTCCGTACACTCTAAGAAATAATCGAGTAAAAATGGTGTCTTTTTGCTACACAACTATAATCGTCATCTACCCCGCATACTTTCCTGGCGTTATCACCGCCGTCCCGGCACTTCCCGGTCACGAACGCCGCGCGCGTTATCGGCGTGACCAGGGGCGTAGCCAGAAATTTTTTTCGGGGGGGGGGGCACCTCCTTGATTTCGGGGGGGTGCACTGCCCTGAAATGGTCATTTTTCGCTCTGCTTGCCATGGCGAAAAAAAATTTCGGGGGGGGGCACGTGCCCGGTGTGCCACCCCCTGGCTACGCCACTGGGCGTGACATAGCATTCTTGATAGGAATGTGCCGGGAGCCGGGTTTTCAAGAGAGGAAACGTGAGCAAGCCAGATGACGATTATTGTTGTGTAGCAGAAATACTCTCAAAATACTCGACTTTTTCTTAGAGTGTAAGCGTATACTCCTTTAGCAATACCAGATCACGCGTCATCTGTACATCAGCAAGACCGCTGATTGATTGATTGATTGATTGATTGATTGATTGATTGATTGATTGATTGATTGATTGATTGATTGATTGATTGATTGATTGATTGATTGATTGATTGAAATAACTTTATTCAGGTCCTGCGGGACGCGCTCTAGCGCGCAGCGGGCAACTCCCACGTCGGGACCGCCAGGCCAAGCCTGTCGGCCGCTTCGCGGGCCTGCTGGACAGCCCAAAGCTGGTCTGCCAGGAGCGGGCTGCGGATGGCCGCTGATAGCGATATTTTATTTTTTGACGCGTTGTGTGCACATAGACGAGATAAAACTGCAATCACTTTTCGTATTCTAATTATCTGCTGGCGTAAAGCGTTAGTTAGCAGCACGTTCACTAACCTGCAATCTTTTAACATTTCTTCTCAGAGAACTTGTGCCGTGTAGCAACGTCTCAGATGTATTGTTGCTGCACAAAGCGTCGCAGGATACCACTGCTATTCACACAATTGCCACTCATAGCTCAAATTACCTGGTCAAAACAGTTATAAAACTTTACAGCGACCTAAAAAAGGAAAACGAATATATCTGAGTGAAACAGCAAGTCGGTTCCGCAACAAATAATAACAGTGAATATGTATACAATGTGTTTCACGTAACTAGAAACAAATATTTAAAAATGTGATTAAGTTTATCTGAATCAAACCAACGAGATATGGTTTACCGTCATGTGGCACTCGTTATGGCATACTTTTTTTTTTTTACTTTGCGCTTAACTGGTTGATTGACTAATGTAAATTATGCAAAACTTTTAATATTCAGTTTAGGACCAAGTGCGTTTTGTCGCGTCTTAAATGGCATTCCAAAACGACCGATCCAATTTTTTATATGGCGTCGTACATGCTGCGTGGTGAATTTTTTCCGGCTTTTAAAGAAAACCCGCGAAGTGTGAAATAACGCCACGCGACTTCGCTCATGCGCTGCCATACTGCAGCGCTCTTCAATGCGCTTCGAGCGAAACAAACGGAGCGCGGACGATCAGCCTGCCGCTTCTCAGGAACGATGGCATTTCCTTTCCATGGGCAGCCGTCAAAAATGCTGACGTTCTTAGAAGCCGGTGCCTGGAGCCAGTGGCGTACCAACTCTTTCGCGAGTGGGGGGGGGCAAACATATCTCACTTGCCGGCCGTGATATATATATATATATATATATATATATATATATATATATATATATATATATATATATATATATATATATATATATATATATATATATATATATATATATATATATATATATATATATATATATATATATTTATTTATTTATTTATTTATTTATTTGCCTCGATATATATTACGAGAGAGAGAAAGAGAACTTCATCGACATTCACACTTTTATGTGATTTTTCATACACAGAGCATTCGTTAAATAGTGTTTAATAATATTATAAAAAAGGGACAGTCTGTTTTAAGCAGCATGTACTGGGACAACAACACATATATGCGTTTTATGCATGTAATAGTAGAACACACGACGCTTTTTATGCTTTACCTCACAACTTTCCCCATGAATACAATTGTGTCGATGGCGGCCTCCTCAGTAGTATATATTTATATCATTTTTGTTAATGACTAAAAGCAGCTCACCAAGAATTGAGTTCTTAAATGCGAAGCAATCCTTAGGGAACGAAAGGTACTTTGAGCGTTTCTATCAACTTATCTACCTATCTGGCCCCCCTAACTCTGGGTGCTCTCGTAGTTGCCTCATTACCTTAGTATAGACCAAAATCGGCATAGGAGGGCACGAGGGTATGACGAACATAAGTGTCTGGTCACGACATAAATAACGTGAACATCATGTCGTGTACGTCATGAAACTCTTTCCTTCAGTCATGTGTGTCACATGCCCGTATACCACGGGCTGCGGTATGGGGGGTATAAGCCTTAAAGTTTGTATCTGCATGCCCAGGAACGGCGACAACATACATCGATCATTTAAACGCGAGAACCTTTAAAAAATTCGGCATCGTCCGCGTTGATCCGACGAATGCAAAGAATAAAAATGAGGATCCCAGCAGGAATCGAACCCAAGCATTTCGTGTGGCAGTCATGTATTCTACCACAGAACCACGCAAGGTCTTGAATCTGGTTTGGAAGAGGTGTTATGCAGACATCAAGTCGGTGTAACGTCCATTGTGGTTACCGTGTTAGCTATCTAAATTTATAAAAGGTGATAAACATTGCATATGTGCTCCTACTATACAGGCGCCATGTCTGCTTAACATCAACTGTGGCTTCAGTGTCAGCACCGCTTTTATAACCGTCTCATAAACATTATATATATGCAGTCATATGACTCAGCAAGCTATAATCAAGCGTTGCTCGGCAACGGAGGAATGCGCTAACGAAGGGTATTCACATCATCGCACCATAGCGTGCACTTCATTTCCATAATAGTTACGTCCTTACCCTAACGTGAGTGCTGACGTTGCGTCAGGGCATAAATTTCCCTGTAAACTCCAGTGTAGTCGACGTGCCTAGTGAGCGCACGATTTGCACACTACTACTTCATTTACAAAAACACGTTGATGTACCCCGCAACTTCTGTCTGAAAAAAATAAGAAATGAGGCATGGACAAGTACTCGCTGACTGCTTCGCATGGAACCGATTCCTACAGTTCATGGGACCTGCCGAATTTTAACACGAAATTGTTGTGTACTGGGGTCCACGACGTATTTCCGTCACGGAAACGACGTCGAAAAAATGTACGCAATCACATGTCGAAAAAGCGTTCTGTCAATGGGCATCAAACCGATGACCTCTCGGTTCACCGCCACAAGTGCCGAGCACGCTATCCACTGCGCAACGGCCACAAATTTTAACTGCCGTACAAACGCGCCTTTTATATCTCCCACTTTCCTCTTACAATGTTCTTGGTCAGCGGGGTAGTGTCGCCCTCTTGGAGAAAGTAAAGTAATTCATCATTACTGTGGCCTCCGCGATTAGCACCTGCAACGCGTACTGCTACGCGCCTGTCCCATTTGGCGCGTTTACAATTCAAGTGCAATTTTGTCAACGCCTTAACACACCGCGAGGTGGCGACCTTAGCCCAAGCGTCGGTCTCGCTCACAGCGTCTATCCAAACCAAGAATAGCTCTGCGACGCGCGCCTGCCTAACCTGGATGTAATAACGCGTTCGTCGCTACGCTCGCCCCGAGAAACATCGCGGTCGGGCTACAGGAGCGACACGACGCGCTTGTTTCCCTCTAAATACCACGAAGTTCAATCGCACTTTAACAGGCCGCGGGATAGCGACCTTAGCCCAATTTCAGTCCAATATGCGACGCTAATCTTCCTGTCACGCCTCTTTCTCTGATTATGCTCTGGCCGTTAACATCTACAGATACAACAATGGTTTGTCTAATAAATTGATCATGGACGTTAGTCGTCGGGATGTAGATGTACCACCAAGCGTCAACAAGGGTGCATCCACATTGAACGGTGCTATAGCTGCCAAACACCAGAACACACATTGGGCAAACCCTCCTCTATCAATTTACAGTAAACATTCAATTACCTCTGTTAAGGCGCGTTTTACTTTCGTGCTATGCCGATTCCTATGACGGAGGGATCACCATGTTTTTTCAAGGAATGATTGCTCTTATACTTTTTCACAATAAGTATTACACTTTCTTGCATATATATTCAGGCTAGTGTTATAATTTGCCTTCTTTACTAATAGTCCAGACAGTGTTTCTGGTGCGTGCTTATTAACATTATTACTATTAGTATATTACTCTTATTGTCAACTTGTCAACGCTTTTCTTAGAAAAATGTATAATTTGTGGTGTTAGGGGCGTAGTACATTGTAATCTACTTTGTAGTACAACTGACATTGTAGTACAACTGAAATTTTTCTTTGCTAGAAAAAAAGGTGGGTGATTATGACGTTAAACTAGCCCTCTTTGCTTCCTTCCGAAATGGCCGTTGGCTGTGTATGATTGGCCGAAATATTCTGGGTCATGCACACAGCACCAGCTTTTTTACGCGAGGCAACAAATGACGCGAAAATGATCCATCGCGTAATGACCACTTATGCACGACCACGTAAAAAACAGGAGAATGAACTATTTTCAATGCGGCATATTGTTGGCCATTGGTTCTTCAGAATTTAAAATTTTCTGTGTGCCGTAAAATCGCCTGCTTGTTACATGACGTCAGGAATCTGTGATATGTCGTGGTGTTTCTTACAACTTATGCACATGAAAGAGCGCATTCATGTGATGAACAATACCCCAAACTTTTTGGAATAGCCGGAGAGCGTCTCCTTCTAAACATAATTCAAGTAGGCTAGCCGCCGATCACATTAGCAGCGGCTACTTATAGCAGCTGGCGAGATGGATTTATATGATTATAATGAACATTTTCACTTCCATCATAACGACGTTTAGGTGTTTGTGCGCGTATACAAATCTGTGAGCTCATCCTTGCTGAGAGAGAGCAGTAGGCAGCGCTGCGCATGTGTTCTTCTTTGCCGTCCGAGTTGTATTTTGAGCTGTAAAAGTCAATTCAAGTTGAACGAAAACCAACTAGCCCGACTCCTAATTAAGCCTCCTTAGAGCAAAAAACCACGGACCTTCAATATCTTCCTGGTCCGGTGGATCAAGTTGCGGGACAAGCTTAAAAGCTAAGCTTCCCACTGTGCTCGAGTCCACTGCTTTATTCGTCGCCACTTTGCAAGCTGCCGCCATCGCTCTAAGCTACAATCAAGGCTGCTCAGGTTGATCAGAAACTAAAGCGGAAAACTTTTTTGGCGCTTGCAGTACGGCAAAACAAAAACATTAAAAAAGATGCGTCACACTCATCGGCTTACAGCAGCTTCGACAGAGCAGCGGTGATGCTATTCCTTTTCGATGAAAGAACATCATTTTCCTGAAGCACCAAGTGCTTTGACCGGTCCATAAAAAGTTTGCTCGTTCCAATCCGTAGTGCATCGTCAATGATTTAAATTTCATGCCAAGCCTAGCAGAATAAAAGCATAAACGAGTGATCTAATGTTATAGGGCCCCTGCTCTGCACTAGCCTGCTCTGCAATGCTACAGCACAAGGCGCGAAAGCGTCGCATAGGTGGCCCGCACCGCAAAGACCCTACAAGAAAAATCGTCACAACAGAAATGTTGGAAAAATTTCATTATATTGTAACATTCCCTCTTAACATTCCCGTTCCCTCGTAACAATATTGAGTGATTACTGTGCTGAAGGAAAACTTCGCCTTAGTTGCTGGTGTCCCACCGTGCAGCCAACAGTGACCACGGTCGAAAGTGGGGGGGGCTCAGCCCCCCTAACTTTCTCAGTGGGGGGGGCTCGAGCCCCCCCCTTGCCCCCCCCCGGCTGATACGCCTATGCCTGGAGCCGCGGCCACTCATTTCGCCGCGGTCCACGCGCCGGTTCTGTCGCTCGAAGCATATTTCGGAGCGCTGCAGTACGGTATCGCATGGACGCCGTCACCTGGTCATATTTCGCGGGCTTTCTTTAAACACGCACACACACACACGCACGCACGCGCACGCACACACACACACACACACACACACACACACACACACACACACACACACACACACACACACACACACACACACACACACACACACACACACACACGCACACACACAAAAGATGATCGGTTGGTTTAAAATGCTCTATACAACGTAAGGAACTGCACTCAGCCTTAAAGGGAATAATAAAAATTTTGCATAACTGAACTTTATTAATTTGCCAATTAAGCGCAATACTAAAATACCCTAACGAGGGCCACATGACGTCAAACCATATGTCGTTGTTTTAATTCAGTTGGAGTCAATCACTTTTTCTAATATTTGGTTCTATATAGTTACGTGAAGCACCCTGTATAAACACGATACAGGCGGCACCTCTAGAAGCTATGACAATTGTGTTTGATGCATCTTCAACTTAGATGTTAAGGAGAGACAGTAGAAAACTCAGTCCCTATATAAAATAGCATAAAACGGCTTGTGGGGCCCTCATAAGGAAAAAGGAGTAATTGGTTTTATAATGTTTCTTGAATCCCTTTATCTTTGAGATATGTCTGCTTATATTTTCCATGATTATAAGGCAAACTCAATTTCGCTAATATTTTACCTAGTCGTAAGCAAAATTTTCGTTACTCTATACCCTAGGTACGCCAGCAGATTATTTTACTTTTGTCTTCAACATCGCCTTGACACGACAGCAAACTCATATGGAATGTAGATATGTAAACAGTAGGAATGACGCAGAAAATTAAAAATAAGAATAACATAGATAAAGATTTTTTGGCGGCAGGTTACAAAATACCTATTGCGCTAAACAGACGGGCAAAACCTACATAGACAAACGGAGGATAGCAAGAAAGCACTTGAGCTAACAACCAAATTATGGCTAATAGAACTCCTTGAATAATGTAGCTGGAAGAACAAAGATACAATACGCCAAGATATCTTTTGTTAGGTGAATGCTTGTTCCATTTCATCTAGCATAGGCACCGGTTGTGCTATAGTTGCTAGGGTCTCATTTGCGTATAATTCAATACTATCGTATATAAGCCAAACTTGCATCCACGATATCTTTCAAATCACTGATGCGGGAAAGAAGGAAAGAAGCGCAAATTTAAGGGCTGGGGTTTTTTTGTTGTTTTTGTTGTTTTTTAGACGCAATATTAATGATGACTAACAGACAATGATGCCAAGGAAAGTATAGGGGATGTTATTAGTAGTAATCGTAATGTAAATGAGAGGTAGGTAGGTAGGTATAAACTTTATTTGATCCATGAAAGAATCATGTGAGGGGGGGGTGTGTGGGGGGAAGTGGAAGCAGGAAGACGATGGGCCCTCGGGCCGCTCTAGATGGCCGGACAATTCTGTGCTTCGGCGACCCCTCTGGCCCAGCCCACTGTCCGGAGCTGTAACCCCGGTTGCGAGCTGCGCAGAGCAGCCTCCCATCGCTCCTGGTGTTCTGACCCTTGCCACGGAGGCTTGGGTTTGTTGGGGCAATTCACAAAGACGTGATGGAAGTCGGCTCTGGTGCTACGACACAGGTTGCAGTGAGGAGAGGTTTCGCCATGCGTAATAAGGGAGAGAAGAAAAAGCCGGTAGATCCCACGCACTGTGGGAATCGATGTAATGCGAAGCAGCCAGGAAGGAGCAAATCATGCTTTACATAATTTGCATGTAACGTTTTACATGTTACGACCTGTCATTTGTGTCCGTCATACAGTCACGTCGGGATATATCAATTTTGGTGTATGTCAAGCTAGCGAACTGGACGCAAGCGCACCATGAGCGTGGCATGTAAATGGCATTGTAGATGGCATGCATGCCAAGATTTTCATGTTACCACCTGCCACTTATGTTCGTTATACAGTCATGTCATTCAATACCAAATTTGTTGTATATCAAGCTAACGAAACGGCCGCGAGCGCGCCATGAGCGTGGCATGCAGGTCATGTCGCACATGACAAGTCATGATTTCCATATTACCACTTGTAATTTATGTTCGCAATAGAGTCATGTCACTTAGTATCAAATTTGGTGTATATCAAGCTAACGAAACGGCCGCGAGCGCGCCATGAGCGTGGAGTGCAAGTCATGGCGCACATGACAATTCATGATTTCCGTATTACCACTTGTCATTTATGTTCGTCATACAGTCATGTCACTCAATACCAAATTTGGTGTATATCAAGCTAACGAAACGGCCGCGAGCGCGCCATGAGCATGGCATGCAAGTCATGTCGCACATGACAAGTCATGATTTCCATATTACCACTTGTCATTTATGTTCGTCATACAGTCATGTCACTCAATACCAAATTTGGTGTATATCAAGCTAACGAAACGGCCGCAAGCGCGCCATGAGCGTGGAGTGCAAGTCATCTCGCACATGACAGGTCATGATTTCCATATTACCACTTGTCATTTATGTTCGCCATACAGTCATGTCACTCAATACCAAATTTGGTGTATATCAAGGTAGCGAAACGGCAGTCAGCGCACCATGAGCGTGGCATGTATATCATGTTGCACATGACATGCAGCTCATGATTTTCATATTACCATCTGTAATCTTGTTGGCCATGCAAAAATATCTCATCGGACCAAATTTTGGATATATCAAGTTAAGAAAACGGTCTCAGGAGCACTACGGACATGGCGTGTAAATCATGATTTTCATGATATGACCAGTCGTTCATCTTCGTCATATAGTCATGTTATGCCATACCAATTTTGGTATAAATCCCATTAACGATACGGCCAGGAGAGCACAAAGTCGTAGGCGGCTAGATAGATAGATAGATAGATAGATAGATAGATAGATAGATAGATAGATAGATAGATAGATAGATAGATAGATAGATAGATAGATAGATAGATAGATAGATAGATAGATAGATAGATAGATAGATAGATAAGCTCAAAGTCGCCGAAGTTCGCTAAGAAGTGCTTCGCATTTAAAAGGAGTCGTGACTGTGGCCGTTTGAAGTCTGCGCCACAAAACCTGGTCACTTCTGGAAAGAGATTTATGCGGTGGGGGATACGTTAGGCGGGAATTTCGATAAAACAGTCTGATATCGTGGTAGCTGAGGAGTCGATCCCTGGCACCGCGAAGCGAAGGCAGGTCGCTGTGAGCCCGGTTGACGAGTGCTCGGGCTTGGGTGTGAGCGGCCGTGTTGCCTGGGTGTCCACTGTGCGCAGGGACCCAGAGGAGAGTGATGAGACGATCAGGCGGAGGAGATAACTCAAGGATTCTAGTAGCCGGTGAGTGGATTTTGAGAGTGGCGTGATGAGGAGAAAGAAACGTGGACGAAAAGATAACTTGCCGCTGGCAGGGACCGAACCTGCCACTTTCGAATAATGCGTCTGATGCTCGTCCGATGCCCGCGAGACGCAGAGCAGCCCCATTGTTCCATTCTTCGTACTTCGTAACGAAGGATCCCGCAAGAGATAGTTCGATAACGACCGTACAGCGGCATCAGAATTTGCATTAAAGACGCCGCGCACGCATTGGAGTACGCAGAACAGTATACAGTGTCTACGAGCAAGTAAGTGTCCTGGTACCGACACAACTAACTAAAAAGAAATAGAATACCAAAAAAAGGCGAAGTGTCGGATGCACGTAAACGTTGCGCACTTTTTTTGTCGAGACGGCGCGAGCACCACCACGTGACTCTGCTCCACCAATAGCGACGCTCACACCTCAACGCCTGCCCTCGCTGGAGGACTCTGGCGGAAAGATAAAAGAATCTCGTTGTATTCAGGTGGCTTAGTGACACTATAGTATCAGCTTGAGAAACGGAGTTCAGCCAACGTTTATTCTTTCGCACGGTGGTGCTGCTATAGCAGTATCTTAGGATACACCAGGTCCCGTAGCCAGGGGGGGGGGGGGGGGGCAAGGGGCCCGGCCCCCCCCCCCCCCCAAAATTCGGATGGAAGGGGGGTGTTTTACCGAGGAAAAATAATAAAAATGGGTGTTTTTCAAGGCTTTCAACAAGTGCCCCCCCCCCCCCCCGAAATAAATTCCTGGCTACGGGCCTAGGATACACGATACAATATTAAATGTATCGCGAATACATATACACGTAGTTGTCTTGCGAGACGTATCGCGATACAGATACAAGATACCCAAGGAGTATCTAAGATACATGTATCTTCGATACTGCCCAGCCCTGCCATGTGTACAACGTGATTCGCGGTCTGTGTAAAGAAAGGTATAATCGTTATGCCTGAAGTCAGAGGAGCAATCGGGGCTAGACGTGAATAAAATGGACTGCGGGACGCCTCGCATTGAGGTCTCACTGGAAGACGACGAATGTGGCTGTAAAGGGCGATATGGGATGGGCAGGCTTTGAGGTGAGAGAAGGTCAGAGCAAAATTAGGTTCGAAGAGAGCCAATGGGATGTTATGGAAAGTGTACGGACAAATAAAGTGTTCAGGCTTTTAAACGTAAAGGGCTTTGATTAACAGTGGCAAAAAAAAAAAACAAAAAAACAAGGGTTAGGAAGTTCTCCAGCAAGTATGCGGCCGGCAGTATAAGCGGTGGGACAACAATGAGCGGTAGACGCGAAGTCAGAGAGGCGGATATTCATTGGATACAAGCGATGAAAAAAAAAAAGTTATCGTTCATTCAACTCTGTGAAGGGCGGGATTTGGACCATAGAAGCTGCTGTTGAGGAATTGGTAGAGCTTTTGATCACTTAGTAATTACGCGGCATGTAATTAGACTCATTCAATGTAACCATGGGATTACCGCTGTGCAAATACAGAGAGATACATGATTTATTCTTTGTTTGAAATTTTCAGACGCGGCTGGTTCAAACATTTTCAGATGAGCTGTAATCTCTACACCAGGCTCACAGATCGCCCCTGTTTTGATCGTACAAACTCTGCTTGGCGATCATCTGAAATAATTGTCGCGTACAGAGCCCATGACCTTGTCGTAATTTGCGAATGCGTTGAATTTCCCGCTGTCGGATGGAATGCCGTAGCGTAGCGCCATCTCAGGGATAACGGGGAATACACACGTAAAACGTAACAGCACGCGGCGATGTAGTTCTGCGTGGTTATTCGAGGGCATCGTTGCATTCATATTGTCAAAAAGCAAATGCACTCCACGGCTGTCGAGCTTTGACTGCATATCCACCGAAAGTTGCCCCCCGAGTAATGAACAGCAGTTTATCTTTCTTTTTAGGCCAGAAGTCATTTTACCGTGTATACGCAGTAGTAAAGTAAGAGCTCTTGTTTTACTATAGAAATGAAATAACTTTGGAGTGAGTGAGTCAAAACATTTCGTAAAATAAAAAATGCGTTTTATCAACATATGGTACATTTGAATAATAAGTATTTAAATAATAAATGTACACTATTAAAATAGGGTATATTTTAATAATGAAGCAATGCCTTTATCTTTAAAAAGTGCTTTTGGCGCAGAGTTTCCAGTCCCAGAATAATGTACCATATTCTAGCACACAATTTTCAGGTGGACTGATCCACTCATAAAAAGATTATTCGCGTACAGAAAAATATATCGACAGTTTTTATGCGTAAGGTAGTCAAAAACCAAAAATTCATAATTAAGCTCTTGACACGAGCCTGTTCTGAAGCAATGTTATGTCTGGGGTTATTTTTTCACCCGCTCAGGAATATTGACTTGCAATGCTTTACATCTACTTTTCGCAATGGCTTGCCAAGATGCTTAAAAGCATGTTTAGTATAGATTATCTGCTTTTTTTTTCGAGGCCATGAAAACTTGAATTTTCATCCTTGGCATTTCCTTTGTGGCGCCCAAAGAAATCATTTTCAGTTATAAGTGCAACAAATGCCTACAAGTAAACTTTAAAAGCGGCTTGTTTCGCCACCGACAGCTTTGATCAGCTCATATGTGTGTTGTTGTGCGGATATTTACGTATGTGTGGATTTCAAGATACATTGATAAGTTCGATAACTGCTGATGTGTAATATATATATATATATATATATATATATATATATATATATATATATATATATATATATATATATATATATATATATATATATATATATATATATATATATATATATATATACAGGGTGTTTCAAGAAATGTGTCCACTATTTTTTAAAAAATCAGCAAAATGAGTTATTTGCTCGCTGTCTTCACATATGCTTTTTCTGTAGCCGCAGCCATCTTAAGATGGTTGAAGACATGATTTGGGACAGTAATTAAGAAAGTTAAATTAATTAACTTTTTAATTAGCGGAGTTACGTGGCTAAGTCCAATGGGAGAATTGAAGTCCATCATGCCAAGAACCCATTTCAGCTTTGAGATTTCGAAAAAGCGGCTTCTATTAATTATTGTGGCCTAAAGAAATTCAGGCAAATTCAACGGCGAAACCGAAACCCAAGCACCGATGAGCGCAACAAGCAGACGACTAAAATGACGTCAATGTTCAAGAGAACGGTGACAGAGGTGCAGTTCTTTCCCGTTCGTTAACGTATGTGCGTCATGCGTGCTACTACTGCAAGCGCAGCCCACACACTCACACCAAGAAGTCGGTTGATGGTTGATATAATGACGTTCACTCATAGTGGACGTCTCAGACGAATGCGGCA
Organism: Rhipicephalus appendiculatus; assembly: GCA_030522465.1. NCBI lineage: Eukaryota > Metazoa > Arthropoda > Arachnida > Ixodida > Ixodidae > Rhipicephalus > Rhipicephalus appendiculatus. The sequence goes on from JALIZH010021474.1 coordinate 16,990, forward strand.
GTTGCGCTCTTCCGCGTTTCGGTTTCTGTTTCGCCGCTGAATTTGGGAGAACTTCATTGCTTCGCAATTATTCCTAGAGGCCGCTTTTTCGAAATTTCAAAGTTGAAATGGGTTCTTCGCATGAAGGACTTCAATTCTCCCATTGGACTTGACCACCTAACTCCACTAATTAAAAAGTTAATTAATTTAACTTTCTTAATTACTGTCCCAAATTATGTCTTCAACCATCTTAAGATGTCTGCCGCTACAGAAAAAGCATATGTGAAGACAGCGAGCAAATACCGCATTTCGCTAATTTTCTAAAAATAGTGGACACATTTCTTACTGCGACGCCACCCTTACCCAATGTCTCTTATGAGGTCCCTAATAGCGTGATCACAATATATATATATATATATATATATATATATATATATATATATATATATATATATATATATATATATATATATATATATATATATATATATATATGGGTCATTCCAAATCAAGTGTACCAGGTCAATTTTCGACCATCTCCGATCATGCTGAAAAAAATCGTGCAGGTATATGTGAATGTGAGAAGTAGTTATTGCGGCGTTTTATTTCGCAAAAACATTTTGTGTTCCCTAGAAGTCGCTTCGAACTTTGGGCACCCAAGTGAAACTGTGTCGCGCTAAATAATTTATATCATATTACTGGTCTTAGCAATTACTAAGAAACAATTTTTTCCTTAATCTTAAGGCGCTGATCTTTCAAGGCTATGATAGTTTATTCATTTTTGTCTTAACTTTCTTTATTTTTGGCCTTGGCGAAAAATTGCAATATGCTGCATGTTTAGCGTATTTTATAAAAAGCACAGATTTTTTCGCGAGTAATATATTCATATTATGTGTTTTATGGGTTTCTATAATAAATGATGAAAATACTTCGGGAGCGTATGAAGCAAGGACGTTGCCACAATATTGTGACAAAGTTGGAAAAAATAGCATTTTGACTCATATTGCGGCTTCATTTTCTCAATGAAACGGTCCAAGTAAAAATATGGCTTATATATTGTTGCATAGCATGCTTTGTTGGCAAGACATACAGAAAGTTTCAGAAGAGTAGTTTTTGTTTTAAGGCAGAAAAAAAATTTCCAACTGAACAACTACAAGGTAGTACGAAGTTTGCCTTTGCCTCGCCTTCACTGCATAGCATGTCGGCGCACGATTCCAGCGGGGGCTTCTCGGCAGCGAATAATGCATGTCATGCAACTGCTTGTCAGTTGTTTTAGTAATACTGTTGTATAGAACGTCAAAAAAGGGCTATAGAGCTAAAATTACGAAACGGTATCTTCCCCCTTTGGACATTCAAAGGGCAGGTTCTATACAACTGCTCCATGGTGCCAAGGGTCAGAATTATAATGTAGTCGATGGGCTGCGAGACAGTATTAGGGCGTTGTGTTTGGCTACTGATAAATAATGTATATGGTCTTAATAATATTTAACGACATAATTAGGGTATAGTTTACTTAAAGGAGTCCTGACACAAAAATTTTCGCCCCGCGTTTTTTTGCTGCAATGTGTTGCTGGGGGCCTGTTAGTCATAACACGGCACATCGTTTGCTGCAGCGCGCGACAGATAATTAACTACAAGCTCCTCATTACCGACACAGCCTCAGTTTCGGTTTGACAGAGCTCCAAAAATGACAAGCCGCCGGGTGCAACTATCACCACCTAGCGAGTGAAACGCTCGGTCATGGAGCACACAGAACAGTGACGCACTTCCGCGCGGTCTGCATCGTCTGCTTGCATTCGCTTGTCACCCATGCTGCGTGATGTCGTCGCCGTTATCGTCCTCGCTGTCGTCGTCGGGCTCATCGTCGTTTGATGGCGACAATTTTCTTGCGACGGGGATGGAAGGAATTTACGACGTGGCGAATCACTTCAGGTTTGACCCGCTGGCGAGGAGTGCTTCGTCGGGAAGCGGCAACGCTACCAGCGACGACGACCACGATGAACCTCGCGTCGGCAATGTACTATGGTAAGACCCGATTCGTGCACAAATGTTCTGCAGGGCAATTCATTTAGCCAAAGTACGTTCCCTTTTTCTACGTTCAATATCCGATTGAATCACTTGATAACATTGTGATGCCCTTCAAGTTGTTGGTGCCGAAGAAAGCTAGGTAACACCAAAGCACCAGACGTGAGCGATGCACAGGGTGGAGTCGGAAGACCCATGTACGCCAAGTCCGGCGCCTGTGTGGTAAAGCAATGCGCCTCGAAATGGAGCCCGCAAACGCGACTGTTCTGCACGGGGGGACCACTCCTGATACTCCTGACGTCCACAAGCGCACACGAACTCGATCCACTTCTGCCGCCGAGGTTCGTCGCGGGGAAACGTATGCAGCGATACGCCTGATCCCGACTTCGACGTGCAGAAGGAAACGGCGCAGAAGGATTTCGGCATTGTGGCCTGTCACTGCAGCCCAGGAAGCACAGGGAAATCAAGAAGTCTTTGGGAGCAGGAAACGGGAAAGCTGTAGTGTCGCCAAACACAAAATTTTCAACGCGTGCGCCGCGGCAGCGCCTCCTCTTGGCCGCGGCCACACACTCGCGAGCAGCCGCCGAGCAGTCGGAGCAGTCAAGTGGCGAGCGCGCCAAAACAGAAATGGCGGCTACGACGTCATCATAACCTGTTGTACCGGGAAGTAGGGGGGTCACCTCGGGTCACCTCCGAGGGTGTCAATGCCGCCAGGTGCGGCCTAGAATGCTGGATCGCGCACGCGAACTTCAAAATTCATATAAAATACCTTCCAAGCTTTATTCGCTGTCGATATTTTGCAGATGGTACACGCATGTACACGGGAATCGATCCAGCAGGCTATCTCGGCCGCGAAATTTTGTGTCAGTACCCCTTTAAGGTGTTTTTATGATGTTTCAGGTATAGGCCGATGTGTGATCGTTTACCACTGGTTTGCATGATGAAATGATGTATCCGAGGCGTACGCGTTAGAGATGATTCAATATCGTGCCCATAAATGACACTTCAGTCACCATTTTCGGAGGAATTTGAACATTTTCATCCCCCCTATTTCTTCATTGTCCGAAGGTGCTGAAATGTTTTAATTAAAAGCCCGTGCGGTACTGGTGACGGACTGTTAACATTTTCAGCACCCTAGGACCATTATGTAGGGGTGTGCGAATAGTGAAATTTCATCTCGAATCGAATTCGAATCGAATAGTGCCGAATAGTGGCCAAAAATGTCGAATATCGAATAGCAAAGTTTTTGTTGAAAATTGAAAGAAAGATCAAAGAAATCCAGTCTCTTCATGTCCTCGAGCACATAACGCGTTGACTGACAGCCACCGAAAGGCTACAAATTGTCATGCAGAAACAGAAGCTGTTCCACGTGACCTTGCTTCAAACATTTTCGCCATGATGTTACGGTGTTTTCTGCAGTTGAAAACATGCGCTCACTGGGCGCCTCAGTAGCAAGAATGGGAAGATATCGCAGAGTAATTTTGACGAAACCTGGATAAAGTGCAGCTCTATGCGCTTTCCATTATTTCAAGGGGTCATCCTTTCTTGGGTTAAGGAGCTCATTCAAGTCTTTTTGAGCCTCTTGATAATAAGGTCTGAGCTCAGTGCTGGTCATATTTTGAAGCTAACAGTTCGATAGTCTCCTAGACGGTTATTTGGCCTTTTCTGCTAGAGCCATGACGTGCGGAAATGACATAATATCCTTTAAAATAAACATGCGCTCACTTTTGAACCAGTCTATCGGCGAAAGTTTTCACGGAAGGCCTTCTGTAACGACGTTAGCGTTACTTTTGCCACCCAACTCTAGCCAAGTTGCACCACTGGCCTTTGTCGCGCTAAAGATATTCGTCCAGTTGTTCGAAACTTCGAATACTAGCTATTCGAGAGTCGAATCTAATTATTAGATTAAGTATTATTAGATTCGAATTCGAAACTTGAATATTCGCACACCCTTACCATTAAGAAAAAAGGTGGATGAAAATTTTAAATCGCAACCGGAAATGGCGAATTAAGTGTCATTTATACCGGTGTCACACGGGCACTTTTAATCGCGATCAGGGCGATCCGGATCGGTTTTCTTGATCGCGATCAACTTTATGGCCGCTGCTACACGGCCCAAGTTAATCCGGTTTCGATAGAGATTTCGTTGCACTTGCCTGTATTGCTGTGTGAGATTCTTAATCTTCACTTTGATTTCTGATGGCCCCCCGCGCGTAGCCGTCCAGTCGTAGCGAAGCGGCAATCTCGTTGTACACGCCAGAGTTTCGCTTCTGGCGCCTCAAGTCTGCCAGTCGCTCCTGCCAGCGGTCAATTAATGTACAGGTCTCTTCATTCGACCCCGAAGTGCGTGTACGCTGCGACGCAGTCGAAAAGCTAGCAACACTCATAATCAATTTGCTTCAAGGTGCCCCAATGCTCCTACGGTGCGACAGTTGCAGTTGAACTAAGGGCGGAAGACAACGGTCGTCTGCTTCTCCCATAACTGCATGCGGTCAATACGAATCTTAAAATATGCGAAATTTCAGATATTGTTCCAATATTAACAGCTTACAATTTGTTTTTTTATAAAAATCTGGCTTTTTAAATGTGTTTTCATGGAGCTATGCTTGATTTTCTTGTTTACTGTGCTTTCAACAAGCTTGGCCAGGCAGCCAGGCGGCGCAGACGACAGCAGAATCGCTATCTGTGAGCCAGATCGCGATGCGCGGATCGCGATAGTCTTGATCCCGATCGGGCCTGATCGCGATTAAAAGTGACCGTGTAGCAGCAACTAATCCGGATCGTCCTTAATCTGGATCGGCGCTGATCGCGATTAAAAGTGCCTGTGTGACACCGGTATTATAAGCACGATATCGAACCACCTCCAACGTGTACCCTAGGATACATAATTTCTTCATGCAATGCAGTGGTTAGCGATCACGCATCGGCCTATACCTGAAATATCATAAAAACAGCTTAGGCTAACTACACTGTAATTATGTCGTTAAATATTATTAAGACCATATGTATTATTTATCAGAAGCCAAACACAACGCCCCAATACTGTTTTGCAGGCCATCGACTACATTACAATTCTGCCCCTTGGGACTATGAAGCGGTTGAATATAACCTGCCCTTTGATGGTCCAAGGGGGAAGATACCGTTCCATAAAACTAGCACTATTGCCCTTTTTGACGTTCTATACAGCAATATTACCAAAACAAGTGACCAGCTGTTGTATGACTTGCATTATTCGCTGCCGAAAAGCCCCCCGCTGGAATATTGCGCTGACGTGCTATGCAGTGAAGGCGAGGCTAAGGCACACTTCCTACTACCTTGTAGTTGTTCAGTTGGAAAATTTTTTTCTTCCTTAAAACAAAAACTACTCTTTTGAAACTTTCTGTATGTCTTACCAACAAAGCATACTATGCAACAATATAGTATAAGCCATATTTTTACTTGGACCGCTACATTGCGAAAATGAAGCCGCAATATGAGTCAAAATGCTATTTTTCCCAACTTTGTCACAACATTGTGGCAACGTCATTGCTTCATACGCTCCCGAAGTATTTTCATAATTTATTATAGAAACCCACAAAACACATAATGTGAATATATTACTCGCGAAAAAATTTGCGCTTTTTATAAAATACGCTAAACATGCAGCATATTGCAACTTTTCGCCCAGGCCAAAAAATAAAGTGAAGACAAAAATGAATAAACTGTCATAGCCTTGAAAGATCAGCGCCTTAAGATTAAGGAAAAAATTGTTTCGTAGTAATTGCTCAGACCAGTAATATTATATAAATTATTTAGCGCGACACAGTTTCACTTGGGTGCCCAAAGTTCGAAGCGCCCTCTAGGCAACACAAAATTTTTTTGCGAAATATAACGCCTCAACAACTACTTCTCACATTCACATATACCTGCATGATTTTTTTCAGCATGGTCGGAGATGGTCGAAAATTGGCCTGGCACACTTGATATGGAATGACCCATATATATATATATATATATATATATATATATATATATATATATATATATATATATATATATATATATATATATATATATATATATATATATATATATATATATATTGTGATCACGCTATTAGGGACCTCATAAGAGACATTGGGTAAGGGTGGCGTCGCAATAATAAATGATCATACATAATGTATACGTAATATCATACAGGATGAAAAGGCATAATGCATACACATTATTTCATGAACATTTTAATTTTATATTACATAACAATAATTGTAGAGGCAACATGATTATCAGAGTAATAACAAAACAGGCGTACTTCAATGTATTAGTATATAAAAATGCCAGAATAAAAATATTAATGAACCCATGAACAAGAAGATTACATCATGATTAGGATTATATAGACTATCTTCTGTAAGACATCTGGGCGCCGCCATCTTGGGCTGTTAAGTCGATGGTTTCTTGTTTTTGTATATCGCGACGTGAACTAATATGGCCACGAAACGTCGTATGCACCAAATCAACCGTTTTCATGCGTATGCGTCTACTGTAACACTGTTCGTTTAGTTGTTAAAGATACAAAACACAATAGTTAACAGCCCAACATGGCAGCACTCAAACCCATCCGTAAAATAGTCTATAGGAATAGATGTCGTGGGGAGGTACCTATTAGAGAAAAAAGCTGAAGATATATTTCGCACAAGAGTAGGCAGTTCAATGTCAAAAACATAAGAATACAATAAGTAAGAATAAATAATGCCCTCACAAACAAGAGATCTATCAAAACACGCAAAACGAGAAAAAAAAAACACGATATGCATTTTGTCTAGGATACGCAGTGAAATGTTAAATGATGAGCTATAGTGAAATTTATCGCGTTTTTTTTTCTTTTTTTTTTTCAGAGGCGATGAAATCAGGAAGAACATTCCACAACCGAATTGTACGAGCAAGCGCCGACCATCTGAAAGCCTGAGTGCTTCCGCATATGCGAGTGAAACTGAAGCTATTATGTGATCTTCGCGATGAGCAAGGTGCAGCTTCAAGCCCCAAGGAAGTTTTTCCATCCGCATAAACGTACTTGTGGAGCAACATTGCACCTAATTGGCCACTTTACGACCTCATCTGGCGATGAAGATTTCAGGCTGGCTCTATGGCTACTTTCTCGCTACTTTGAACTTTTCTTTTGGGGCATTTACTCGCCATTTTTCCTGTCGTGTTCGTCGATGCGCGATTGCCCTCCCCCCGCCAGCACGCTGGGGCGCTTCCAAGAAGCCCTACGCGCAGCGCGGCTGCAAGGACGGAGAGAGGTTGCGCGCATGCGAACGCGAAGCTAGTAAGCTGCAGATGCTGCCTGCCATTTATACGGTAGGACGCTGCGCAACAGACTGTAATACCGATTCACAGCACGTGTTCTCTTGTGCACTGGACGAAAAGTCGAAAACAAACATCCGGAACAAGATGAAGCTGCCGGGTCGTTTCCTGCCAGACTTTACTACTTTGTGCCGGTATGCTCTCATGACAACTGCTCATAAATTTCGGTCTACGGCTTCAAGGAAAATATGCTTCAACGTTTAACGTTCCTGCTGAGTCGTTGGCTGGAATAATCCAAGATTACTATGTCAAGAAATCTTCCTATCGTGTATAAGTTAGGTGCACTGAACTCATAATTCGTTTCTTCATTTGCGACTTGTATGTCGCTTGAAGACCAAGAGAAAGCGGAAGGAACGTGCTCTCTATTTTATGTTCTTCTCTTAGCCACAATTGCATGTTCAATCATAAAAGCTTTATTTAATTAATATCGCTTCTGTTCTTTTTTTTTTTACAAGTTTAGCGCTAAGGATACGCGGATTGCCTACTGTTGGCTACTTTTAGCTTAAGTTCTGGCTCCTTTACAAGTCTACCCAACGGTAACCCTGGGATGTCGGCCGGCTGAAGGTGCTGATCTTTCGGAGATTAAGTGGGTGGAGTTTCAGAGAATGTTTCGCTGTACCCGTATATAGAGTTCACACAATGGGCTGTCAGCCATTTTAAATAGTGAATGAATTTCAGAATGCCACTGCCACCCATAGACGGACCAGAAAGGTGTACAGCCACTTCGTGTTAGGTTGGGCACGTAGAGAAGTGCCCAATAATGTGGACGCGGTGAATGGCAGCCGCCGTAGCTCTATTGCCAGAGCAAGTTGGACGCGTGAATGGAAGGTTGCGGGCTCGGTTCCCACCCGTGCGGCGGATTGTTTTCCTTAGGTATGAATTATATCATTGTGTTGTATCAAATAGGTCTCTCTCGCGGTCATATACTTATGGTTTCACCAGGAGTCGCCAGCGACTCGACGACACTTAACAACAACAAACACAAATAATTTTTCCCCCATCATCATCATCAGCAGCGTCATCAGCATCATCCCATTAAACGTTCACTGCAGGACGAAGGTTTCTCCCAATGATCTCCAATACACGCTCTCTCGCGTGAGTTGATTCCGTTTTACGCCGGTCAAATGTCGTGATTTCCCCGCTACGTAACCCTCTGTCGTCCTCGGCTGCGCTTCCCATACATCGCTCTCCTTTCCGTTCATCTAAGTGTCCACCGGTAATCTGTCCTACGCGTTACGTGACTTGCCAAAATCAATTTTTTTTCCCTTAATGTTCTCTGAATGTTAAGAATATGGGCCACCCCTGTTTATTCTCTTATAAACACTGTTATCTTCCGAACGCTTAATGTTACTCCTATCATGTTTCCATTCCATCGCCCGCGGCCTCCTTAACTTTTCCACGAGTTTCTCTGTTATCTTACAAAGTTCTTCGCCTTATGTTAGCGCTGGCAAAATGCCCTGATTGTACACTTTTCGTATTGGCTTTGGTGTACCATTACACTTATACGTGAATGTTACATGCAAATTTCAGAAGTATATATAGTTCGCGCCGGCTACATTTCGATGGAGGCGAAACACTTCAGGTCCCGTGTACTTAAATTGAGGTGCACGTTAAAGAACCTTAGGCGGTTCAAATTTCCGGGGCCCTCCACTGCAACGTCCCTCACAATCGTGTCGTGGCTTTGGCACGTTAAACCCAACAGTTAATATTGTACTGGTGATTGTATGTTTTTTTTTTTCCTAATCACGATGTGGCATCGGGACGATGCTCTTTGGAAGGGGGGTAATGCCACTAGTATAAGATCGGCTGGTATTATTTCTGTTGTTGTTGCCAGGCTTGCATGTGCCGCTGTTGAAAAGAGGACGAGGACGAGATCGCGGAAAATACTCTCTTTCCAAAACCCCACTGCCGCACGATTCATGGCCGATCCCCCCGTGGTGGGTTGAGCCATTCCTCTAGGATCCAACCAACCAACCAACGATGAGGTCGTATTGGCAGTGATCGGACCAGCCTGACGTTCTGCTGTACTGTTAGCTACACGTTTCTGTTGCGGTATATCGTGACAATATTATCGTCATTAGTAGAGTTAGGCAGAACGTAGAGTCACGAGCGAGCGTTGCTGATCTCGTTTTGCATCCCGTAAGAGCGCGACCGCGATGAGGCATTTCCCGTGCGGCTTGTCCTTCTGTCTTCGCGTTGGACATACGGCTTTGCATACGTGTGAACTGGGTCTCAGGATACGCGGCTAATTAAGCAAAGAGGCCCGATATAATCATTCCGACCCATCTGGCCGTTCTCTGGACCGCATGGGGGCTAGATGAAGGACGTCGTCGTTTCGATAAAGCCACGGGAAAGCTATATCTTCAAGGTGATAGATATACGTTCCCTGTTTAACGCAGTCGAATAATACCCTGCCGAGGTGTTGCAACGCCAGCGCTATATATATACAAAGTAAACGGCTTCGTTTTCAGCCTTCACGTACAGTGTCTCCCGTTTAGAGCAACTGCAGATTCACACGATTCATAAACAAAGACATGTGTGAAACCAAGAGATAAAGAACCCGAAGAAATTCGCACAGGGATAGTTAATCGTACCTTGAGCTCAATGTAAGAATTAAAAGCGCCATAAACAACTTGCCTCCGGTGGGAGCCGAAACAACGACATTCGCGTTGTCACTGTGTATACACTCTTATAGGAAAACGAATAGAGCATGGGTTGCTCTTTTCAGGGAGTTCTGACTTGCCACGCATATGACTCTCTTTAAAGAAATCTTAACTCTCTCTTGGGTCCACGACTCTATACACGATAGTATAATTATCTCTAAAGAAAGTTCACGCGTATCTTTAAAGAGAGTCATACGCGTGGCAAGTCGGGACTGACAGAAAAGAGTCAAAGTGCTTCGCCCACTCGTCATGATTCACTTCGTGGAGATGCGAGGATTTTTTTTTGCATGTATTGTACGCGTGCGCGTTTATAGCCTACTGCAGTTGCACCGGCATAAGTTTTAACAACCAAATGGCGTGTCGCGATTCCCGGTAGACAGCGCTACGAGCGAGTGCGCGCTTCGTTTGAGTTTTTGCGCCCCGCACTCTCTAAAAACGCGTTTCGGTGGGTTAATTAGCGCACACGTACTCATTTGCGTCCCGTAAGTTTCGGCTCAGTTCGGTTGTAGTGACGCAGTGGGCTAACGCGATTTATCACAGTGCGTACTGCTCGAGGCTATAGCTGCGGTTTATTAACGCGACAGCGTTAAAGAGCTCCTTTCGCGAAATTCCGGCGTCGGCGTCGTTGGTTATGAGCGCAAAATCATCATCTTGTCCGTGACCGAATAATCGGGAAAGATGCGAATAAAAAATACAACCGATGAGCGAAGCTCCTAATGGGACGCACGCGGCGTTCGGCGCGCGCGGCGTGTCATTAGACAGTTATAGTATAGCGTTAGCGTGATAGCGGGAGTTAAGGGAATAGCGTTACCGTGCCGCACACGTTCGTTTCGGACAGCGCGTTATAGTTTAGCGGGATAGCGTTTACGTACCCAAGCTGGCACGGTGGCGTCATCTAGCGGAGGGTGAATGCATTTTTTTAAAAAGAGTGAAAAGAAAAAAAATTGAGAATTCTCGCCTGTATCCCCGCGCGCAGCAATATTAGTACTTTTATCTAGTAATAATAAAAGTAAATAAGTATGAACCACGCACCGAAAGCGCGAATTTTTATGTTGCGGATTTGTTTACACCGATCTTCTAGTTAGGCCTAGGGACGTTCGAAATGGGAAGCGATCACAAAAACTAGGCTAAGTTATCCGTAATACTCGGTCGTCGAAGCTACCTGAAGGCAAGCGAAGTCATTTTGCACAGTCGTTAGCTACTAAAGAAGTGGAACCGTCCCCACCAAGGCTAAATTCAGTTCGAAGCGGGCGTCCAAAACCGCCGCCATGTTTTACGTACACTACGTAGACCACGAAAAGACGGTAACGCTAAATCTGAAAAATAGCGTGCGTGCGGTACACGCTACGTGTCTTTTAGCGCACAGCGCATGCGCACTTCGATCCCGCTATTCCGCTAAGCCCGCTATCCCGCTAAGCCCGCTATAGGTACTATAACTGTCTATTGTCCAGGCAACGGACCAACCACTGGGCGGACGACAGGGTGAAGCGATAGTTTCGCGCGTTCGCCGGTTTGAGAGGAGGGGGGCAGAATCGAAGAAAGAGGGAGAGGGAGACTAATCTGCCTCTGTTTCGCATGCGTTCGTATTCTCGCGCTTTGCGCATCGTGCAGACGCCATCCGCGTTCCAGCGCTCATAAAGCTCATGTATCCTCCCGTGTGAAGAGGAGACGCCACAGCTGGCACCGTGCCAGGGAGCTTCAACGGCGACGGCGGGGTGCCGGCCTAAGGAGCTTCGCTCCTAAAAATAAATAATAAAGATGATTGGTTCGAGTGAGAATCGAACACAGGCCGTCTGCGTAGCAAGCAGGTGTTCTACCACAAAGCCACGGAACTGCTTGAAAATGCTTCGGAAAAAAACAAACAAAAAAACACTATATTAATGTCATGTAATGGACGGAGTCTCCTCAAGGATTGCGTGGCAGAAGCGTAGAATCGCGCCAGGCGTCAAAACGTGTGAATTGCAGCGAGTGGGTGTTTTGAAGGCCCACCCATTACAAAGCGCTCAGACATATACTTAATCATCATCAGCTGCAAAGGCATCACAGCTGCGTAGGTTCGCGTGTTGCCTTACGGACGCGTAGTCGGCCCTTCGCTGATTCGCAAAAGGAAGAATTATGGCGTAGTGGGCACTTAGTTGCCTGCGCTTGCAGTAAGCATTCCAGGATAGCTCGAAACGCCCAATGTTACGTGCACAGTCGTTCGTTTCCTGACGGCACGGTTGAGGCATGCACTGTGAACCAAAGATGGGCTAGCAATTGAGAAAGCGATGCGCACGGGGCCCGATTACGCTATCGCGTCCTACTCTTGATCGCGAAGCTCAAGTGGCCCCTGAACTTTTTTTTCTCCAGAATAAGCTATACGATTCAATGCGGATAGTAGCAAAAAATTCGCCATCTCCCGCTAAAGGGAAGCATGTGTGGATGCGAAGCAGCGGAGAGATGGATAGCTTGAGCGGGAATTTTATTGAAAGGATAAATGAGAATTTATAAGAGAAGACGGAGAATGTGGTGGTTTCGTGTTTTTTTAGGGAACGTGTGCGATTCCTTGCGTCGGTGCACGGGGCGCTTTGAAGACGACGGCCTTGTAATCGGTGAAGTGTAGCGTCAGGCGTTGCTTTTGAAGAGTTTTCATTGTGAAGTTTTCGAAGATGAGGTCTATGCACGTTCCCCTTATGGTTGTCGTCGGAAATGCGTCGCAACGAGTACACGCCTATCATGTGGTGGACGAGCCAGTCGTTCGTGGTTATATCCACGTTGAAGTCACCCGCAAGCACGAAGGGCGTGTGGCTGTACGTACACTCTAAGCCGAAATCCGGCAAATTTGGACTAACTGCAGTCGTTAAACCAACGGATAAACGGTTCGTCCAACAGGGAGTAAATGCGTGACAGTGCGTGTCGTGCGCAAACGCCCGGCAATGAAGAGACCAACGGGGAGAGTAACTGCGTGCCGATCGCCTGCTGCCGCGCTGCACTGCTCGGCCCTGTCGGCCAGCACGAAGACAAGTTATATCGGTTGTACGCCAGAGTGAAAGCGAAGCACTATTCAACGAATCGAAGCTTTTATAAGAGGCAAGTTATAATCGAAGCTTTTATAAGAGGCTCGCTGTGTGCGCGCCGGCGCACACAGCGAGCGGATGAGCTCCGGCACGTTTCTTCCCTATCGAGCTGCCGGCACTGCCGGGCCCAAACAAGTGCAAGCCTCCGAGCCCGGACACCGCGGATAATACGTTTCAATGTGCCGAATTAGGAAGAACTACGAAGAACACCGACAGCGCTAAGAAAAGTAAGCTGTTCGTCAGCGGTCGTGTTCCCGCCGAGTCACTTGCCACAACTTTGAAGCGATATACGAAGTAGGCTTCGCACGTCATCGGCACCGAGCCGGCTGGCCGGGCCGGCGGCCGGTGTGAGTGCGTTGCGGCACAGGTGGAAGAAACGTCGCACAGAATTTGTTTCGAGGAAAATAATGTCTTCTGGATTAAAGTACAGTTCAAACTCAGTCTCTCTCCATGTGACAACCATCGTTAAACATTTAACATGAAGGCGAGTGCCGATACAAATCATCGTGCGGCCGGCGGTGTGCACAGTAAACAACCGTGCTTGCGAGCGGTTTCGTCGTTGTAATTATACATGTATATATATGTACATCACTGCGTAATACGCCGCGGACAGTGAACACCCACCTATTTTTCCTTTGTGTCTAAAATAACGACGACGAAAATTGCTCAGGAAACGCATGTTGTGATCGCCGGGGCGCCGGGGGTCGTAAGTACAGCCGTGCTCCTCGTAAGCCTAGTGACGTTATCGGCAAGTAGACGACAGCGGCATCGACGGGCGCCTTACTGCTTTGCCGGAATTCCTGCATAAGCGCCGCTGCTATGTTTGTGTGTGTGGAGTTGTGCACCAGCACTGCTAATGCTGGTTCTGCCGACACGATCGAGTGCCAGCTGATAATTCGAATTCACTGACTGAAGGGGCGTTCGAGATTACGCGGATTCAGATTAAAAGATCGCTGTGCTTCGGTGCTACGAATAAGCCCACGTAAGTTTAGACGTACTGCGCTGTCACTGTTTATTGTTTTATTACGCCGAACAGAAGTCTCCCACCGGCACTACATGGGAGGTCAAAACACTGTGCCTATATATATCCGATGGCTGGTTTTCGGCTGTGTAGCGCGGGCGGGTGGGGTTTACGGTGTTTCACTTTGAGATGTAATTGTGTGTGTGTGTGTGTGTGTATATATATATATATATGTTTGTGCGCTTGTCCCAATAACTACGGTCTCCAATGCTGATTAAGTTGGAATTACCATGAACTATACCGACTAGTGCAAGGGCGCCATTTTTTTTTTTCGATTCGTCCAGACGGTTCAACTGTTAGTCCCCCTGGAGCATTCTACGAGGACCAACATTTAAACCAAGTGGAGTAAATGCTAGGGGGTAACAGTTGAACCGCTGTAGTTACTCCCGCAGTTGGTCCAAAAATGGTTCAAAATCTGTGGCAGCCCAGTTAGTCCCCTGAAGGACCAATGTCATACCCCCCTTTTGGTCCTTTTCGGCTTAGAGTGTACTGTGCCATTGCCTTCTCTAGGTAACGTTCGACGTTCTCTCTGGAGTAGAGAATGGGGGGTGAGTGTAGGAGAGGGTACGCGCATGCGCTGTAGAGGGTGTGCGACGAGGGGGGCCGCTCCGTAGAGAAGAGGATTCCTAGAGGAGAGAAAGGGGGTGAGCGTAGGAGAGAGAGGGGGAGGGGTACGCGCATGTGCTGTGGTGGTGTGGGACGCGGGAAGGAGGGACGGACTAAGCCCCCTCCAAACACATGCAAGCAAGATCAAGGAATGCGGTCAACCTGGGCGACAGACACCACCTACCTAGCCATTGCTAAGCAGCCTCTCTGTGCTCTCGGCCATGACTCTGATGACTGTAGTAGTGGTTGACGGCCTTGATATTACTACAGTGTTCTGGTTCGCATAATGGGTGCTTCCCTACTTCATGAAAGTGGCCGGACGCGGGACGCGGGACGGGGGGACGCGGGATGCGGGAGGGACGGACAGAGCCCCGAGCATAAGATGCTTCGCATCTAAAACTGTCTAGCAGTCTAAATAATCAAGAAACGTTTACACTATTAGCCGAAAAGATCACTGAGCTTTTAACGATGGAAGGAACGGCAGACGTGATGCTCCGTGCGCTGCTCCACACGCACGTTATGGTTTACGGGTGCAAACCACACTCAAATTGGTAACCCTTCCTACCTTTCATTTGGCTTTCTCCGTTGGCGTAACCAATGGACAAGGGTTGAACCCCCCCTCCCCCTTAAGTGTTTCTAGATGACCGATGTATCGGATCACAGGGAAGCGATGGAGTTGGAGCCCCGCGAGCCCCTTCAGAGAAAGAACTTAAACATTTCTGTGTACGCCTCTGCTTGCCTCACATATGGCGAAATCAAAGTACAATCAACAATTGCACTCAAATGTCGCATTGCAGAGTACACACACGCTACAAAACTCTTTGATCATAAAAACCCGAACCTTCAATTGAGGGCTGTTGGCGCGACGCTGTGGCTAGCTCACAATTACAAGACCAAGTTTGGGCCATCCAGCAGGCCCGGGAAACGGTGAAAAGGTTCACTGCGAGGACCAGGGTGGCCTAGGCCCGGTCATCAGCCAGCAGGTTCTCAATAAAATTTCGTCCAGTCAAGTTCAGTCCTGAGTATCGCAATCGTCGGCGACATTTTTCGCCTCAACGCTTTCGCCGAGTGGTTGGAGCTAGTTACTGCATAGTATATGCTCACGACGGGAAGGACAGTACATATGCCCTAATTGGAGACCGCTCTGCCTTGAGCAGTCTTCCGCCGGTAACGCGCTCCGTGTTGGCTGGTTAATCTTAGCGCTACCCCACCTTCCACCACGAACCCGGGCACCCAGTCAGTATTCTCTTCTATGGTACGATTGGTTGCACAAGTGGCGTCCAAAACAGGGGCGGCATGTTAATCTTTCAAAAAATTATACAGTTTACGCCGCGTGGTTAAATTGGTTTGTTAATAATCCGCGTAACGTACATATTTGCTGCCGGCTCAATGGAGATAAATGATCGTCAGAACCATTTCAGTCCCCTATCCACGGGAGGTTCCAGAGGCCGGCGTCAGGGTGTCCCCCCCCCCCCCCCCCCCCCCCCCCCAATTGTATTAAAATTCTTTTTACCTATACCTTCCAAGAAGAGACCCTGTCAGGTCTTCCCGTAAGCCGACGCCGCACTTCCCGTAACGCGACCGGCGGCCTCACCGAAATTCCGCGCCCTCGCGCTTAGCAGCGCTGTACCACGCATCCTCAAAGCCATGATGACAACGGGTTCCAGAGATTAAAGGAGTACTGACACGATTTTGAGGCACCCCAAAAGGGGCATCTTTCGTTTCCATGGTGTGCACTGAAATCGCTTTCCACACACCGGAGCAAGACAATTAACACGTACAAAATATTTTACTTTGGTTTTAAAGTTCGTCGCCCAGCATTAGCAAGCCAGCCCCACCGCGGGGAACATTATCACGACAAGCCAACACAGTTCACTGCATTTGCGAAATTTGCGTCCTGCATGCAGCCTAAATCGAAGAAATCATTGTGAGAGTCTCTGGACGACAATTAACTCATCGTTGTTTACGTGAACCACGTGCGGCTGACAGCAAACAGGCAGCTGTTGCTAGTATGTCGCGAGTTGCAGTCTACCCGTGACGTCAGACCTCTCTTGACACGTCACTGCGAAGCCACCCTCTCGATACCGAAACCGAAATTGCTGTTTTAAGGTAGTGGTATTAAAAATATATTCAACGCATTCCCAAGCGCCACGACACTCTTTTTGGGGTTATCGACACCCGCGTTTTTATTTAGAGCAACAACCTGAAAATATTTAAAGTTCTCCTTTTAAGTACTCCTTTAAGTCTAATATATTAACTCGTGTTATCAACGATGTGTAAGGGCAGTATAGGCCCGCTGACTATGAGGTCTTTATTATGTACACGTTCCACGATCCACCTAGTCAATTTCTTCGTGAAGAATGACAGCATGCACGTTTTTAAATTATGGTACCATATATAGCGCATCACTCGAGCAAAAATAGAACTTATGGTACAAAGAATACTGCCGAGGCTTTGTTCACATCGTAGAAAATACAGTATCGCTCATCAATACGTATATACAGTGAAACCTCGGGGATACGAATCTCGCGGGACCACCAAAAATATTCGTATGATCCGAAATTCGTATCACCAGGATGCATGGAGATTTAGCATGCTACAAAAGAAAGCTGGCGTGCATTTTCATTTATTGTTTTTCAGGGCCGCAGCAACGTCAGGAAGAACTCTGAATGATTGTCAGTTAAGTTTTTAGATGTCGGCAATCATACCAGCACTCGTACATATACGGCCCGTACGCGCGTTCATTTTTTTCACTCGGTTACAGCGCAACACACACGAGGACAATAGAAGGAAGAAACGGACAACACAGCGCCGTGTTGTCCGTTTCTTCCTTCTATTGTCCTCGTGTGTGTTGCGCTGTAACCGAGCGAAAAAAATGAATCCCAACCAACTGGCCCAACTTGCCGTTTTGCTGCCCGTACACGCGTGTTTAATTATTGAACCAGGTGCGTTGTGACCCGCGACAGCAGTAGACCCTTCCAAATTTTAGTATGCTTTTTCACATGACACCAGAGTACTGCGGCGAAAGTAACGGAGAAGCGCTTTGACGCGATAGATCAAGGTCACAAAATTTCAGAACCACGGTCCTATGTTACGATTTTGTTATCGCGGAGGTGTGGGGGGATATTTTTTGGGAGATTTACGGCCGTGCCCGCACAACTGCGACCTCAACAGTCGCGCATGTTGACGTTGTGAGGCCCGACTCCTTCGCCAAGACCGTCCTCTCCTTTCTGACGATTTGGCGGTGCGGCGCGCATGCCCGCGCTTGCGTTCCCGCGCTCGCACGTGCTTGGCGCGTTTTCCGCGACAGCGTGGACGGCACCTCTTCGTACCTGGGCGGTAGCGTACGTACGTATCAAACGTCGCGGGGTGAAAATCGGTTCGCAACAACCGCACTCCATTACATTGCAGGTCAATGGACCTTGGCCGGGACCAAAGAAAAAAATTCGTATCACCCCGAAATTCGTATAAGCTGTGATCGTATCACCGAGGTTTCACTGTAGTTTCACCGTTGTTTGTTTGTTTGTTTGTTTGCTTGCTTGCTTGCTTGCTTGCTTTATTTATTCAGAGGTCTTTTTCATCATACCGATGAAGTCATGTAGCCGCGTTCATTCATTGCATCGTCCGCTCGTGTTATCTGCTGGCACACACGCATATTCCTCACTTACCTAAAAAGAACGATGAAGAGAAAAAGAAAAGGTAATTTTTGGCTCATCACTGGACCTTGGCCCAGGACCGTCGATCACGCTCCAGTAAAACGACAAAAGGATTGGCTTTCGAGAGACGTGATTCACACACGCGCTGTCATCCATTGTATCCAGCTTCAGTACAACTCATATTCGTAGAGTCTGTTCGCTACATATTCTTTTTTTTTTTTCACTTTGTGATGTGTCTCCTACAGAATATGATGCCGCGCAGTTTTAAACCTGAAAGGAAGGAAAAGGAAGGGGGGGGGGGGGGGGGGATTGCGAATGCAGTTATGGTGAAGGCTAAAATAGTAGAGTCACTAGAGTGCATACACGGTGCCAGGGCCGTACCCAGGAATTCATTTCGGGGGGTGTTTATGTGTAGAAAGGCTAACATCGGCAACTGGTGGTCGATGTGGAAGCATGTAAATACTTTAGTATCACCCGAAAAGTTAAAGCATGAAAAAATTTCGGGGGGTGTCAGAACCCCCCTCAACCCCCCCCTTAGTTACGGCCCTGCACGGTGCAAACGACGACGGCCAAAGCAACGCATACGACAGGACGGGCCGACGTGTTTCTACACTTACACATGTGCACGTCTTTCTTTCGTAGTCGCCGTTTGGGCTGCTTGTGTACCCTGCAGGTATGAACCAACTGTCTCTAATCAGCTTAGTGTTGCTTAAAAAAAAAAAGTGTTCTCGCTTTCGCATTTTCACACATTGCGTGTATCTCTTTTATAATGGTCACTAATCAGCGCCTTTAAGTTGGTTAGCAAATTAACCGCAGTATAATAATGAGATATCTTGAACGGGTAATTTACAGTTGATAGTTTAGCGTTCCACGCTACCACAGGATTTTGCGGCTATGCTTAAGCCCATTGTGGCGTGCGCACGAGGGGGGGGCAGAGGGGGCGGCCGCCCCCCCCCCTAGTCACCTGGAAGGGGGGGCGCAAATTCAGTCCTATACATTGACATAATAGAGAGGGAGGGGCGCTGCGACTCGGGGGGGGGGGGGGGGGGCGCAATGTCAGCCCCATGCATTGGCATAATAGGCAGGGGGGGGCGCTGCGACGAACCTTCGCCACCCCCCCCCCCTGGAGGGAAACCCTGCGCACGCCTATGCTTAAGCCTGTAGATCGATCAGTTATTGATAGCGTGGACGTGACTTCATGGACGCACAACACGGCTCCAACATGGCGGCTTAGATGACGTCAAGGCAGTATAACCACGCGGCGATTAACCTCCTTCAGTGTGACAGCGACGTCGCTGGAACGTTATTGGGCCTGTGTGCAGGATTAGCGAAAGCGCCAGCGTACGATGTAACTGATAGGACTAACGTTACATCACAAACTTCGCGTCCCGCCATGTTGGTGCTCCAACGTGGCTGTTTCAGTGACGTCAGGGCAAGCCATCTCTACGTTCTAGTTAGAACGACACCCGCGTGTTCCCTCGATAAGCCTAGCCCTGAACGTCTTCGCTCAGGCTCGCTTTGGGTAACTCGCCGGCTATGCCACGGAGCTGCGGTTCTAACTCGAGGCTGCCGCATCCAAACGTTCTCTTGATTCAGGCCTATACGCGAGGTTCATTAATCATCTGCAGACACCAACCAGGCAAACTATATACTAAGTTCGCATTGCTCGCATCTATACACGCGGGAATTCGACTGTTGATAGTGGTCGTAAGAACGTGCTGTGGAGACTGTTGCTGACAAGAAGGTAGCTGAGCCGTGGTAGTCCGCAGAGAGTGCTGCGCATTTCACGGTGTCGCAGCGGTCACATGGGAAAAAACCCTTCCTCATTATAGGTGTACTATTGCTGCCTGTGGTAACGAATGGAGGCATTTCAAAGAAAGAAAGAAAGAAAGAAAGAAAGAAAGAAAGAAAGAAAGAAAGAAAGAAAGAAAGAAAGAAAGAAAGAAAGAAAGAAAGAAAGAAAGAAAGAAAGCTAACCTATATAGAGGGTGTCCCAAATATCACGCAGCACGATTTTAAAAAAATGCCCCCCACCTCCCCGAAGGGAATCGTGAGTAAGAATGCATTTCGCGCGCGCTTCACTCCATTTATATACGTGCGAGCGAGCGGACGGGAGAGTGGGGCGCAGGGAGGAGAGAGAGCGAACGGCGAGAGAAGGAGCGGCGAAGCACTCGCACCTACCCTCTCCTACACTCTCCACACGTGGGAGCTCCACCGAGCTTCCGCGATGCGAGCGCCCTCACACGCAGCGCGCTCCTCCTCTCCACTCACTCCGCTACTACGCCCGCACCACCTGCTCCGGTTGCTAGGGGCGAGGATAAGCGCGCGCGCCCGCAGCTGTTGCTATGGGAGAGGGTGAGAGCGGAGATAACACCTGCCGGCGCGCGGACACCTCTTCAACCTATCCTTCTCCTCCGCGGACGCCGCCGGATGCGCCTGACATAGCCCGACTAAGAAATGCATTCGCATTTAAAAAGAGGAACGTCGTTAAGCGGAGCTCACCTAGTGCATATTGTTCACAGTATACTGTAGTAGCCACTACTAATTTGTTCGTTAATTATAGGTTTAGTTAATTAGTTCTATTGTACTTCTCACTCGACAAGTACTCACCTATTCAATTAAAATGCCAATGAAGCATATGTAGACATGCTCAAATGACATTTAAGTGCGCTATTTTCATCAAAGTACTAATTACGTGCTCATTTTTTTCCGGCTGATAAAGAAATCACGCGAAATATGAAAAATAACACGTTGACTACGCTCGCACCCGCGAAAGGTGAGAGTGCAGTCTTGATTTGTTGCCTCACAGTGATACTGTTTGAGGGCGCTGCGTACTGACGCGCGCTGCAGTCTTATCACGTGTCATTTTTCGGGCTTCATGGGCTTTCTTTATTAGCAAAAAACGAAAATAAAGCAAGTGCGCAATTAGTACGTTGTTGAAAATAGCGCTGTTAGATGTCATTTAAACATGCCCAAATATGCCTCATTGACATTTTAATCACTAGGTGAGTATTTGTGGCGTTAGAAACACAATTAGTACTAATTAACTAAACCTCATTAACGAAAAAATGAGTAGTGGCTACTACAGTATACTGGGAACAATATGCGCTAGGTGTGTTTCGCGTAACATCGTTCCTCATTATTTATTTTTTTTTTTAATGATGCTGCGCGATATTTGGGACACCCTGTATTAACTATTAACGTAAAGAAGGGGAACTTGCTGACCCGATTTTCGTTTAGTCAGGGGCATGACGCAGCCAAGGAGAGCGCAGAGGAAGTCATAGGTAGTTTCAGCTGATGTGAAAAATTACAAGCTAATGGGGAATGAAAGTAGACAAAGAAAAAAAATGACTACTTAGCGGTCGGTGGGAGCCGAATTAGCGACGGAGAGACAGGCGTTATGTAAGCGCGGGAAATTCCACAGCCCGAACAATTCAAGGTCGCCTCACATTGTCATGGTATGTGACAGTGCCCCGCGTTTCAAAGAAGTTGGTGCCGGAAGTCGCGCGGCGAGAATGGAGGGCCGAGTCTATTGTGTTTCTTTTTTCCCAACAAGAATAAAAACAAATAAGCCCTCTTTTGCAATGACGCGCACGTAGCGAAGCAAATTGACGCTCGTGGGGGCTTCGAGACGGGGTTTCAACCGCGTCAAAACAGGCCGCGATAAAACGAGCTTCCTGTGGATCGAGAAACAGAAACAAACAAACAAACAAAAAAAAAAAAAAAAACGCCGAGCCGATCCGCGGGGCTCGCGTCGTCTCCAGATTTTCGATACGCATAGCGGCAGCGCCCGCACTCGTGGTGCATGTTATGTATGCACAGGGGATGGAGCACCGTTCGGTTGATGGTGCACTATATTCCTCATTGTCGCTCCTAGCCCTTATACCGGAAAGACATTCCCGTATAAGTACGGAAATACCGTACCGTTGCGGTCGGCACGTAGGTTTCTTTTAATCTTTCTAGCTGCACAAGATGCTCATTGCATGCGGTAACGCGATGGGATTATCAAAGTGGCTAATAGAGGTCTTGCGGACTAAGAAAGTTACGTTCCGCCCGCATAGGCGTGCGCACGGGAAACGGGGGGGGGGGGGGGGGGGGCGCCAATTCTGTCTTTTCTTTTTCTTTTTTAAGGAATATACCTTTATTCATTCGGCCCTTTCACGTACGTTTTTAATGCGCAGAGTTGTACATACGCATGTTTTTTTGACGATAATGACGACCACAGACTCTTGGTGCTGCATTCGAAGAGCTATTTATTTACCACCGTTACCGTGGAAAGCCAGGAACCAATGGCTGGCCCTTGTGAGAAGCCCGTTATCGCTTCTTTTTCCTTTTTGCGTCCAAGGCGGAGTTCAAGCGGAAGGGGGGTATGGTGAAACTTGAACCCCCCCTAATGGGAAAACCCTGCGCAAGCCTATTACGGTACGGTAATTCTCTACTTACCGTACGGTAAACCGACGATACTAAAAGACCCCAGTATGCATGCGAATGCAGGCAGACAACGACCAAAGTACCCAATAAAGAAAGAAAAGAACCAGGCTTCGTCTTTGAATTGGAGGGGCTATGTGAAATCTTTGGTCGAGATGTAACATCACAACCCGTGCTAGAGTTTATTTTTCTGCAACGGCGGGTTTCGCAGAAGAGAAAAACCGGCAGATCCCACGCACTGTGGGAATCGATGTAATGCGAAGCAGCCAGAAAGGAGCAAATCACGCTTTATATAATTTGCATGTCATGTTTTCCATGTTGGACCAGTCATTTATGTTCGTCATACAGTCACGTCGCTCAATACCAATTTTGGTGTATATCAAGCTAGTGAACTGGACGCAAGCGCAACATCAGCGTGGCATGTAAATGGCGTTATGTAGATAACGTGCATGCCAAGATTTTCGGCATGTTACCATCTGCCACTTATGTTCGCTATACAGTCATGTCACTCAATACCAAATTTGGTGTATATCAAGCTAACGAAACGGCCGCGAGTGCGCCATGAGCGTGGCATGCAAGTCATGTCGCACATGACAAGTCATGATTTCCATATTACCACTTGTCATTTATGTTCGTCATACAGTCCTGTCACTCGATACCAAATTTGGTGTATCTCAAGCTAACGAAACGGCCGCGAGCACGCCATATGACCGTGGCATGCAAGTCATGTCGCTCATGACAAGTCACGATTTCCATATTACCACTTGTCATTTATGTTCGTCATACAGTCACGTGACTCAATACCAAGTTTGGTGTATATCAAGCTAACGAAGCGGCCGCGAGCGCGCCATGAGCGTGGCATGGAAGTCATGTCGCTCATGACAAGTCATGATTTCCATATTACCACTTGTCATTTATGTTCGTCATACAGTCATGTCACTCAATACCAAATTTGGTGTATCTCCAGCTAACGAAACGGCCGCGAGCACGCCATACAGCGTGGAATGCAAGTCATGTCACACATGACAAGTCATGATTTCCATATTACCACTGGTCATTTATGTTCGTCATACAGTCATGTCACTCAATACCAAGTTTGGTGTATATCAAGCTAACGAAACGGCCGGGAGCGCGCCATGAGCATGACATGTAAATCACATTTTTCATGACAAGTTAGTCATGATTTTCATGATATGACCAGCCATTTATGTTCGTCATACGGTCATGTTATGCCATACCAAATTTGGCATAAATCCCATTCGCGATACAGGCCGAAGGAGAGCACAAAGTCGTAGGCGGCTAGATAGATAGATAGATAGATAGATAGATAGATAGATAGATAGATAGATAGATAGATAGATATAGATAGATAGATAGATAGATAGATAGATAGATAGATAGATAGATAGATAGATACGCTCAAAGTCGCCGAAGTTCGCTAAATGCTTCGCATTTAAAAGCAGCCGTCGACGCCGTCTCGGAGATAGCAAGCGCCATCTTCTACGTCCTTCGAACTAGTATATTCAGTTTTTTTTTTCCCCTCGTTCTTCAGTCCCAGATAAGGTGTTGCGTACGTCATACTACTTATCACCAGCGTGTGTATGAGTCTAAGCGTTTCGTGATCCTTGAGTCCGTGCTTCCTGCTCGACACTTTCCGGACCCACTCGAGAGGGCCCATGGCAGTGACCCGGACGTGGCCAAGTACCACAAGAAGAACGCGCCTGCGATCAGCGTGGCGAGCGGCGACAGAGTGGAACTGACAACGGCAGGGGCGGATCCAGCCACTCATTTTAGAGGGGGGGGGGGGGGTCGCTTGAAGTAACACCGGAGAGGGGGGCGGGGTCATGACTAGCACAAAAACCCCATAATAGCATAAATACTGCTAATATGTGCTCACAGTGGTCCCACTCATTTGTCCTAATTGGTGATAGGAGGTCGGCCGCAAGCACTGAAGAGAGGGGGAGGTGCTGACAGAGGATTTGGGGGGGGGGCGGGGGGGGGGGGGGGGGGGCGACCGCCCCCTCCATCCTCTGGGTCCGCCACTGGACAACGGCGACGATCGCGACCAGAGATGGCAAAATTGCTCCTGAAAAGTAGTTAAATTACATTACAAATTACTTTTATAGGTTGTTTTCAATATAATTAAATCATGCTACAAATTACAGCCGGACGAAATTAACATTACATTACTGTTACTTATCAAAATTAATAAAGTTACCTTATCAAAACTTTATCTTTCGATCACTAGCGCTATACACTTTATTTATAGCAGATTTACATTGAAAGCTCAGGGTAACCTTCCCGCCACCACTCGCAAAACTCACCCATGCAGATGCTGCCGCTTTGGCGCCAGCTCCAAGCTAATACGTTCCCCGCAACCTTGCATTCCAGCCCCACTTTTTACCCTGCACAGTATCCTGACCGATGTCCCTTTCTGTGGGACACACCTAAGCTTGTACCATTCCACGTGGGAATGCTCCGAACCGCCCGGCCTACCTAGAATACCCAATCCCACCCCCCTTCCAGTAGGAAGCCGCCCTTTTCAGCACGGTCCTCGACGACCAGCGAAAACTGACTGACTGACCGTGCCAGCCAGATAGCAGCAGCAAATGGGGCCAGTGCCAGATGGCTCTTAGACAAAATCAGTAGCCGGACCAGCTAAAAATCCGTAGATTTTCCGAAAAGTCAGTAGATCCAATAAAACAGCACTTTGATGACATAAATTTAATTATTTGCCTGCAATAGTAATTAATTCAATGATATTAATTTATATAAAAGCTTTGTATATAATGATGACATATCACCTTTAGGCAGAGAGCACAACTGCACAGTGATGGAGACCGAGAATGCATGCCTCCGAGATTTGCTAAAAAAAGCTCCATATCTTGGAGGGCAGAAAGCCTGCGACTGCAGTACCGGCGACGCACTAATTGTACTATGCTGTACTAGAATAAATTCTAGTACACTATACTTGTACCGCGGAGTCGCAGACACACCCCTTGGTAAAACATCGGGGGAACGCGTATCCCACTCGCTAATGACGGTGAGATCGGTGGCTGGAGACACGTGGGGGGGCGGGGGGGGGGGGGGATGGGGGTAGAGGCTCAACGAGTTGAACAGGTGAGCACGGGGAGACATGTACGTCACACTTTGTGCGCTCAGCTGAATGGTCTTGTCAATCTTTTAGTATACTTTTAGGTTTCGGCAGACGCTGGCTGCGTGTGAGAGGGTGTTGGGAGAATGCAGATGCCGCTGCTGAAACAAAAGAAAAAAGGAAAAAAACGAGAAATCTAGGAACTTCGCAAAAATCAGTAGATATCTATTTTTATTAGGTAGCCAGGAAAGTCAGTAGATCTACTGCTGAAAAATCCGTAGGTATGGCACCACTGAATGGGGCCCTGGACTGAGCGCTCCACCCTTTGGGACTTCCCAAGAGAAACTAAATATACATAACTTGCACGTACGTCACTGCGGTCGCCATCTTTAGGTACCAGCGGAATGCGATGCTGCATAAACACCTGCTCGAAGGCGCGGAGCAAGAAACGGTGGCCCCTCCAATTCTTTGTGTTCCCCCTTGGCGCGGCTGGCGAACAGAAGAAAGCGGGGAGAGTACAAAAGAACGCAGGGAGCGAACGACCCCCTGTCCTCCCCCTGCATTGGCACTCTCTAATGCGATAAAAAGTCACGGTGGCCGCCATCTTCAGGTACCCAGCGCAGAGAACCTGTCTGTGACGTCACGTGCAAAGTTATGTACAGAGTTTCCTGCTACAACCACCACCACTACTACTACTACTGACAACAAACGAACGTTATCACTGCAAGGTGCCTAACTCCTTATCACTGCATGGTATATAGAAATGCGACCCCCCCCCCCGCTCCCTCCTGCTGCCGACGTACTGCCTATCAGAGAAACGGTGGTTGAACC